>SNQJ01S0051013.1:0-11525 GCA_010110895.2 Picea sitchensis
TTATGAGGGAAATGTATTGCGGCTATGGAGGTTGGTAAGTATTGTATTCTGAGAGAGGAGACTGTGAGAGAAAGAAGAGGAAGTTACAACGGGTTTTGCTGTAGGTTGCATCCCTTCATTTTGTTGGATAATAATAAAGAAAGGACCTAGCAATTTCTCTGGTGGATGTAGCCCACATTGGGTGAACCACGTAAATATGTGTCTCTCTTGTATTGTGTATCTTCTGTGTTTTATTTCCACATTTGTTTTATTTTATTGCTCTGCGGTCCTATTTTCTAACACAACATATAAGTCATTCTCATTCATGCATAGTTCATGCAAAACAATAACACATGTAAATAACTCAGTACAAGATTAAACACTTATCTTAAATAAGAATCATGCAACCAACTGCTTGGGAGCTACATTCCACCCAACTGTAGACTGAGTGTTCCAAATCTCAACAACCAATCACCCCTGAGTTGAGGCTAGAAATACACAAAAGAGGGTGGTATCTCAGATTCCACTCACAAATCATAAATATCTCAACCCAACTGATATTCTCCTACAACTATCTCGACTTTTCCACCATCTCTCTTCGGCTTGACCTGCCCAAACCAAGGAATGCACCATTATTTTATCAAGGTTAACCCAAGGGATGTACCATTCATTTATCAAGGATAACCCAAGGGATGTACCATCCATTTATCAAGGATAAACTAAGGAATGATCCATTGGTTTATCAAGGTCTCTTTGGCATAGGGAACTAGGAATTCAAGGGAAACTACTACTAGGAAAAATATCCGCAAATAAACAACAACCAATTTCTATTTTAGTGCAACTCACACATGAGTTCACTCATTCATCCTGACAATCAGGATCTTTATTTATCCATATCCAATTCACTCCAGTTATGATCCAATTACACTCCATAATTTTCCCTCCATGGTTGCATCGACTTCCAGCTCTATTTTCTTTCCCTCAGTTCGCTTCCAATGCACAAACTTGACTAACTGCCCAATTTCTCGAACTTTTGTTACTTTTGTCTCAACCCATGTGAAATCCCTCTCTTTTGCTTGCCTTTCTTCACTCACACTCTTCCCCAAGATGATTATAATCAACCCCCATGTTACCAATAACTTTGGGATGTGACGACTCACACTCACCCTCTTACATGCATTCAGTGATTGGCTTTAGGAACACTCAATCAGACATCAAAAGGTTCGTATACAATTGGAAAGTTTAGGAAAATGGGTTAAATTGATAAACATGGGTAATTCCCCCTTGGACCCCTCTTGGTCATTATCCTAGACACCCCCCTCTCTTGTGGATTGATTCAACTCCCATCTCTTTTCCATTGTTACACATTATTTTGGTCACCCTGATGATGGTTACATAAACATGTGTTCAGGTTCCCAATATAATCTTTTGCCTGAGAAAAGACACCTCTTTCCACCCTTGCAATATGTATTTTTGGAAGGCTGTCATGGGAAACTCCCTTTACACAGTGCAAAAATCCCTAATTTGTGCATGTTGTACTATAGCCAGTCCGTAGGATTTCCGCAGGCTGATATATAGGTAGGTCACGGCGACACTTTGAAACTAAAAGAGGAAAGAAGTTCTAGCAGCTTCTAGGAGTGGAATATTCTAGAAATATGAAGTGGTGTCCATGTGGTTATGATCCTACTGACTTCTCTGATTTGATGCGATCATCCTCATCTCTTTAACCACTTTATCTTCTCCTATATAATGATAATATTCTCATGGAAAAGGTTAGAGGTACAAGTATAAAGAAGCATAGAAATTGGGAAAGAATAGGCTGAAGACCGTGAAGAATCTTATTTCAAGTGATGCTTGAGGTCTCCATTCATCCATCAAGTTTTTGAGAGAAGTCTTCATGCAAAATGTTGGAGCAAATGTATGTGTGTGTCGGAATGAAGGGCCACTGAAAGGAAAATTGCGACATCAAGGAAATTCAGTTGTATCTTCTACCTTTCATTAATATAATACGGTGGCATGTCTCTTTCCCATAAAATGATTGATATTTGATTACATGACTCCTTGATCACATGTTTAGGTTATCATTGAATTTTTCTATTGTTACTTTCACATTGGTCTATTTGTGTTATTACAGATCTCATCTCGTAGGAGCATTGGAGCAAAGTAGGATCAACAAAGACATAAGGAAGCGATTCATAAGGTATGTTATCTATTCCTCTTTTGGTAATTAAATTCAATGATCATAATCTAGGGAAACCATATTGTTCCGTATTTTTTTGTTCTAGATCTAGGGGGATTAGTTCATGTCTGCATCTACCGATTTACCCGTTAACAAAATTGGTGACTCCACTGGGGAGATTACAACTTGATTGTGGTTTTTCGTTGGCCATTTTCTTATAGCCTATCTTTTACATGTTCTATTTCATTCTCTGAGTCTGTGGGAGATCCAATTAGACTCACTAGGTTCAAAATTTTCCTAAGACCCTTTGTCTTTTTCCAAAATTTCTATTTTATGGAACGCGTCCGCACTGCACCCTATTGGTAGCCCACGGAAGCCTTCCATTTCCGCACCCTAGTGGTTTGTTTCAGTGCGGGATTTCCGTGACCTGCATGACTATTGGCCTGCGGAAATCACTCATTTCCGCACTGCGTTATACTATCTACCCATGATGATGTTTGAAAACTCTTTTGGATTGGGTCTTGACCTCTACCATTGCCTAGTTTCTATTTCAATCAGCTGGAAAAAGATTTTTTACCAGTTCTTGAATGCTTATGTTTGTTTCAACTTGATCTTGATTGATTTTAGAGATCAAACACCTCTCTTTTCATCTTTTTCGATCTTTGTTTTGGTCGATAAGGACATAATCTATGGATTTGAGTCTGAGTGCTTGCTCAATCAAAGCTCTTGTTTTGGGTTTGGATTTGTAGGCTGATTGCATCTTCTAGATGGCTTAATGATCAAAAAAACATTTCTTGTTCGCATTTGAATAGACTTTTTCTTGTCAATTTCTATTTTTATCTCCATTGAAAGATCGATTTGGGTGTTTGTTGAATATTTTATTTTCATTGGTTGCTTACCTTTTCTTAGTTCCAACCCTGTTTTTGGTTTCTAAAAAAAAAGTTAAAGTCTTTTTCTTTCAAGAAATCGTTTATTCAGAAAATATTGGCGTTAAAATATTGAAAGAGAATGAATAGTGAAATTACATTGTCAATGATTGTTTGATTCTACATTTAAAAAGGGAATTGTACATTGTAGTTTGCACTATTCTAGAAAAATTATTTTTCCCTGCTATAGATAGAATTCATCGAACGAAAGTTTGTATCATTCATTTCTATTTACGCATTGTTGGGTCAAGGTCTCAACAACATTGGTTTCATTTCCATCTTCCTCTTGCATAAACAACAACCTCTAAAACACAACGCAATCTAAAATGTATTAGTAACTTTTATTTTCTAGAAACTCTTCTCACCAACATTAGCTAGGCTAGTGCTTTGGAATAGGTTTTAAGGCACACTCTCCAAAGCCTAAAACACACTGTAGTATGTTGTGATACGGAGTGTTGAAATTCATTTACAACATTTTGTCCTGGGAAGCCCTTCTCACACAAGGGTCAAACCTGAGGTCACATTAAGACTGGCAGAGTTACTCACCCTGCTTTGCTGATCTTGGTGTAGATATTGCGCATATTATGGGGGTCGCTTGAAGGTATACCCATAATTATGAGTGGAAGCCTCTCGAGTTGATTTTGGGATAGATACATTGCCTTTGCACGTGGATAGGACTGTCAAATGTTCCCCCATGCATCATTGTTGTTTTTGGTAACCTTAGTGGCCTATCTTCTTAGCAATTGTTAACACAAAGTGACTGTGGAGGGGAAAGTCTCTACGATACCTGGAATTGACTTTGGCCAAACTCACTCGAGCTCCTTGGAGGGTATACCCATGATTATGTTTGGGAGTTTGCACCAAGGTGTAAGTCCATTCGGCAGGTCGTCCATGTAACTTTTCCACCTGCTCTATCCTAGCCCCTTCTTGTCTCGACTTCATGACATTGGATTTCATCACCAACTAGTGACTTTGGAACGAAAGCGTTTGTCTGCATGGTTTGAAATCTAGATTTTATTAGTGATTGTTGTTGTTTTCCGTAGTTGGCCATAGAATTTATTTCATAATATTTTAGCTCGATCACCATTGACCCTCCACATCCCTCACAAAGAATGCAAGGACTACCCCCAGAAGATCTGGAAGGTTCTCAACCCTTTCCTACCAATTCACCGGAGGGCTCTCCTCGACATAGTGAAGTCCAAGACATTTCCACTCCACGAGTGGAAATAACCGACTCTTTAGAAAAAAAAATCATTATAGATTCTCTAGAGGGCTTACGACTTCCTCCTGACTCTATGAGACGTATTGTTCAAGTGAATTCATCCGGAGAAATTATTGTTGAGTCTTCTGGATTACCAACTGGACCTTTCACAGGCCCTGAAGGTTAGGATCCTTTTTGGAATACTGGAATTTTTAGACGGGATCTCTTTGGCTCAGGAGAAAGAGTTGATATCACTAATACAAATGCGATACCTTTTACTATTGCCTATTATTTCACCGGTTCAGAAGCTCAGCCAACCGACCATATCTTGACTGTCCCCCTTCAAATGTCGCATTATACAATGGTCCCAGATACTACGAATATTCACACCGGGAATATGGTGGCTAGCCAAGCCCCCATTGGCACGCCTCTTTCACCCAGACTCACCCCAACACTTCTCCCCAGATATCATGTGTTGAATGCTTTTATTCCCGTTCCTACACAAATCCCATCTAGAACTCCTGTCATTTCCACTCCTTCTTGGCACAATCATGTTCCTGGTTTTATTCCGATGCTTCCTCAACCCCCTTTCTAAAGGGTCTCTTCCATCCCCTATCAGAGGAATCAACCCTAGTGGCACCACCCAGTCTTTCACACCTAATTACCAGATTCTTGTTGGTGGACAATTTCACCCTGGAGGCCAAACACAATCCCCTTTTGGAGGTCAAATCCCAATTGGGACACAACCCCGAATTGGAGGGAAATCCCCACCTACCCCACCCTATGGAAATAACATACATGTAGCCTTGGCCCAGTATTGGAACCATATTATCCAAAATAATCCTCAATCGACTGGGGGGAAACAACCTCAATCTAGCTCTTTCATACCCCCTAGTACAGGCCAACCATATCCAGGTCCGTCCAATCCCATTTGGAGCTCGAACACTCGACCCAACGTCCTTGTTCAAGGGAAAAACTCTAACCAATACAACCCTATAAGTTACATGCCTCCACACCAACAATCGAATCTGCTCGGATCTTCGCATTATATGCAAACTACCTACGATCCTACTGGTATACCCACGAGACTTCCTCCCCAAAGTCACTAGTACCCCCACGTGAATAAACAATTACCCTTCTTAGCCACCCTGGACCTCCCTGATCTATCTAGAATTTTAAATGATCCTATAAGTCACTCTCCTCAATGGCCCGTAATACTGGCCAAACTACCATTTGGCATTCCTAAGTTCGATGGTAAACCGAGAGAGGACCCAAACAATCATGTAATGACTTTCCACCTTTGGTGTCCATCCAACTCTTTTATGGATTACTCTATTCGATTGCATCTTTTTTAGCAAACTCTCATGGGTTCCACCATGAAGTGGTATATAGAATTACCATGAGGCTTCCTCATTGACTTTAACACCCTCACCATGGATTTCCTCACCCACTACCATTTATCGATCCTTTACGAAACAGGAACCAAAATTTTGAGTTCTTTCAAACAACCCAAGCCACCCATATCTCTGATCACATTCATGAGTGGAGACGGAGACGAAGTCTAATCAAACTTGAGATTCTTGATCAGTTACTGGCATAGTGGTTCACAAAATCATTTGTGAATGACATCGCTTGTTACATTTCCATGGGTGGAGTTGTCACAGAAGAATAGGCAATCGGTCGTGCTCAATACCTCGACCTCGTTTACTCACAAATGAGTACTCTTTACGATTTACTCCCTGATGCACCTCGTCCTTCTACTACTGCTACTTCAACTTCTCCTGTTGCTTCTCATGCAGTTTATGGTGTGATTGGCACTTTCCATGCCCAACCCCACTCCGCACAAGCCTCTACCACCAACCCCAAGTCTTTTGCTTCTAATGTTCAAAAAGATCCGTCTCCTACTCCTCCCGCCAGCAAGACTTCTGAGGTGAACTCTATTCAATCTACCCCTGCTGGAAAGAATAAATCTAAAAAAGGGAAGGGTAAGAATAAGGAGGATAACAATAATTTGCAATCTGAGAAGAACAAAACACAATCTGTTCATGATAAAGATAAGCGCAAACCCTGATACCCTTGTCTTATCTGTGGTGATGATCACTACACTAAGGATTGTCCATGATGGGTCGAGGTTACCAAGTTCCTTCAAGGGACCCCGAAATCACCTATGCCAGTAGTGTTGTCGCAATCCTTCCCTTCTCAACAACAGACCCAATTGGTCATTCATGACCAACCTTCCCCCTCCACTGCTTCCTATTTCCTAAAGTGTACTGGTGTTCAAAGAATAATGACATCACACTTACCACTCAAGCCAAAGATTATTCTTCCTCCAAGGAGAAAGTTGACAAAATACCACATTCGTTGGTCCAACCATCTCCCTCGGCTCCACCTACCAATGGTCCTCTTCATCTCGAATGACCGAGCCTAGATACAGTTCTTCTCCCTCCCCCAAAGGGTGTTATTCAAAATTTTTCTTTCAATCCTCATGCACGTGCTTCCCAAAACTACAGTATTGTAGAGGATCTGGCCTAAGCACCGTCTGCGATGTCATCCCTTGAAGTCCTTCAGAGTTTTCCTACACAATGGAAGGCACTGTTGAAATCTATTGGTGGAATTGATCCTACACATACGAATTTAATCATGTTTTACTCGGAATATGATGCAGGAGCATCTCTCCACGTCAGCTAGCTAGCCAGCCACGTCGAGCACGTGCATTCAAAGCTGAAGAGAGAGGCACAGTCCTTATTTAAATCTGAATTGAATGTAATTAAATGTTTAAGTTGTTGAGCTGGGAAGTCGTGCCTTTGTGCTGCATTAGGTAGATCGACCTTTAATGTTTGTATGGCTGATATCTAGATCCGGATGCAGACTAGACAACTAATTCAATGCAATTGAATAGGGTAGGTAGGTTGGAGGGAAGAGCTCGAAGAGCCCCCTCAGGTAAAAGAGATTTCGTATCTCATTTTGTAGTAGTTGAGTTGTAGTTGAAGAGGATCTGTGAGTAGAGAGCAGAAGAGAAGAGCTGAGACCTTGTTATAGGCCATGCTCAGGAACACCTTGTAAATACAAGCATTTGCCATTTTAATACAAACAGAGCAGTTTTTCTTGCATGTATTCTGTGTTGAATGAATGTCTGTGAGTGTTCCATTGTATGATATGAATGTATGTTGTTATCATGCATTTGCAGGAGTGTGTTTGATTTCAGGTGAAGGTCTTTGAGGCTTCACACCAGGAGGGTGTGACAGAACACTGCGGGTTCTGATAGCCGTGCACAGAGGATGCATTTCTGAATACTGCGGGTTCAGACAAAGACATGTTGCGGCAGAAGAACTGGAATCAACAACTCGGGAGAAAGACCTTAAGGTTGTTGAATACCTTGGAGGAAAGGTTGGGGAGAAGAACAAAGTTGCAGATAGAAGATCTGAGGAGTTATGTAGAGCTCTGCTAGGTGGGCATTGAGCACAGGCACATGGTGCTGAGGAAGAACTCTGCTGTGAGTTCTTAAGGAGGACCAGAATCACTAAGGATTCTGAGGAGCTCTGCCAAGTGGGCATTGAAAAGCTACAAGGAGGGCACAACGGAAGACTCTGTTGAGAAGTTTAGGAAGAAACATAATCATTGAGGATTCTGAGAGCTCTTCCAGGTGGGCATTGAGCAGGTGCATACGTGCACAGAAGGAAACAAAAATGCTGGAAGTTCTGAGAAGATACTCTGCCAGGAGGGCATTGAGACATTGTGCAGACAGGCATAGGGAGAAGAGAACTCTTTTGAGTTCTGTGACTTGAAGAAGAATCCACTGAGGGATCTTCACAGGGTTGCTGAACACCCTGTAGATTCAGCAAGGAGTTGCTTGAGGCTGAGCATATCCAGGAGGGCATCCAAACATTCTCCATCTCAGAGAGAAGGAAGAAAGACAAAATCCCTTAGGGTTCTGAGTGTTGAGTAGCTCAGGAGAGATAGCATTGTGTGTGTGCAAAGACTCTGCAGAAGCGTAGACGTTGGAATCCCTTTAGGATTCGAAGGGAGCAAAGCTCAGGAGGAACAACGTTTCCACGTGCACAGTGAAGCTCAGAGTCCAGAGTTTGCAAGAGGAGGAGACAGACAAAGGTTGAGGCCTTTGGGAGACTTGGAATTCTTCCAAGCATCGAAAGAAAGTGCGCAAGCTCCGGAGAGCAAAGCAGTCATCGGATCAATGGAGGAAAGAGATCTGGACCATTGGTTTCTACGTCTAGGAAGGAGCAGGAGAAGTGCACAGAAGGGGGAGATCATGAGCCATTGGAACTCATTCAGATATCCATCAGTCATTGGATCTGACCGGAGGGACACGAATTTTAAGTCTTCATGAACAGAGAAGCGAAATTCCTGAAAGGTGTCAGGATATCGGCACTCAGGATATTGGGGATATCGAGGACATGAGGAGATTCACTCAACACCTGAAACCTCGAATTAGCGAGGTTTTGATCTGAGCCGTTCGTTTGGGGCGGATGTGTGTCACGTGATTTCCCATATCGGGGACTCGGACATCGGAGGACAGAAGGGGAATTCCTTCAACTTCGTGAGTGGTGAAGTGGCGAGAAGACCAGGATTCGTCCATCTGAGGGGGACAGGTGGTAGAGATCGAAAGATCTCGTGAACTCAGAACTTTGCAGGGTGAGAGCCCAAATATTGGGTGCTCCAAGTCGCGAAGACGCGAGAGGCGAGAAGAAGAATAGCCATTGGATCTGGGTTGTAGGAGGACCGTTGGATCATGAACCCCATCGCCTATCACGCATTCGGGGGTTCGGAGGTTGAGAGGGGTCACTTTTGACATCAGAAGTCGCGAAGTGCCGAGAGTAGAGGCTCGCATGGACACATGGCAGAGCCATAAGGTGAGGCCTACGTGGTAGACAAGTGGACACGCATTGCCTGGAGAAAAGAGTAAACACTCCGTTGAATTCTCGCATCTTGAAGATTCGTGGGATAAGAGTGTGAAGGCTTGACGCTTCAACCTTCGAGGTTGCGAATAGCGAAAATCGTCAAGGGAGGAGTCAACCCGGCGTTGACCTATCGTGTCTCGGGAGATCACAATAGGAGGGCACGAGAGTTCAACTCACAAACTCACAAAGGTGCGAGTTGAGAGAGGCACTGATATTTAAGCCCTAGCCTATGGTTACATGTGGGGAGGGCACTGACAAGGAAAGGAGCCATAACCGTATCGTCGGTTCGCGTATCATAAGATTGGAAAGGAAGAGTCGGAAGCTTCAACACATGAACTCGCAAGGTCACGAGGTTTCTAAAGGTGACTTTGGGATAGGACCTTGGTCATAGCATTGCGGTCGCTTGGGAATATAGGATCTCGTACCTAGTGTTGTTCGCACAGGGGAGTTCCCGAAGGACCTATGGATTGGGTTTCATCAGAGATTCTAGAAGGGATACAAATGAGCCGCTTTGGCTCAAGGAGCTGAAAAATCAATCCTGTGGGCAGACGTCAGACACGTCTGTCATCAGAATATCACATTCCAAGGCTGCCTCCTCATCTCACATTTCAAATACAAGTTGTTGTCGTCAACAAGAACATTTGTAGAACAATTATCGAAAAGGGTGCCTCGATGTGTGTCATGTCCATTGCTTGTTGGAAAGCCATCGGCTCTCCTGCCTTAACTGAATCACACAACACGCTCAAAGCCTTTAATGGCTCTAGATTTAAATCTTACGGTGTCCTTCCCTTGTTTCCCATCACATTTGAAGGCAAATCGTTCAATGTAGAAGTTGAGGTCTTTGACGCACCTCTCGATTACAACCTTTTACTCGGTCATAGCTGGATTGATTCCATGTGTGTGGTTGTGTCCACTCTTTTCCGTTTCATATGTTTTCTACATCAGGGAAAAGTAATTATAGTGGACCAATTGGCCTTTTAAAAATCTGATACATGTACCAACAACGTACCTTTCATTGCAAAGACACCCCCTGGATATGAGAATGTCGGTGTGAGTATTCTAAAATATTCCACTCTGATGGGTACTTTCCCCATCCCACCACCCAACGTTCCACCTCCTTTGGTTGCCTCAATCAACATGATATCCACCTTCATCCATGAAACTCCCGTGTCTGCTGACCCATGGGTAGTACCCACACCCGATGATTATCTTCGCTATGGAGACTATATGCCCTTGAGTCTGGTTGAATCTACTTACCAAGCCATTCAATCAGTATCCCCCTCTACCCCCTCTTTTGGTGATTCATCTCCTAATCCTTTTCATGTAATTTTTCCCACAGATGAGATGATTATGTCAGTTATGTCCATGGAGGACACTCCTTGGGATTATGGACATCATCGTTCCATTCTCTTCCTAGAACAACACACCCTCGAGAGTTACCAATGGATTTCGACTCCGTCGACCATTGTTGTTATTACTTCGGTTCCCGACTCCACACACGGTGTGTTATATGAAGGGAACTTAAGCAACATTTCACCCACCATTCCCCTTGACATATCTATCAAACTTGGATTTGTTGAAAATGTGCACATCGGAGCTTCATGTTCCACTGATGAAGTTGCCACGTATCAATCTCCTTTTCAAGAATTCTGTGATGTCTTTGCCTGGAGCTATGAAGAGATGCCTGGTATTGACCCCAATATTGTTGTACATGAAATCAAGACATACCTTGTTGCTAAACCTGTCAAAAAAAGACTTCAACCGGTCCACCCTCATAAAGCAGCCGCTATCAAGAAGTTGAAAAACTTGTTAAAGATGGCTTTATTTATCCCCTAGCTTTAACGGATTGGGTATCCAATCTCGTTCTGGTTAACAAGAAACAAGGTACGATCTGTATTAGTGTTTATTATAGGGATTATCAGCAAAGATTATCCTAAAGATAACTTTCCCACCCCCTTCGTTGATCAAATCGTCAACGATTGCTTTGGAAGTGAAATATTCTCTCTAATGGACGGTTTCTCCAGATATAATCAGATCAACATCTTACCCACGGATCAACACAAAACCGCTTTTATCTGTCCTTGGGGCACTTTTTCCTACCGGAAACTACCCTTCGGTTTAAAGAACGTCGGTGCCATGTCTTATGATTTCCATGATATTAAGCACATTGTACAACCATATTTAGATGACCTACCAGTGCATTCCATGCATCGTAGTGATCATTCGGCCCACCTCCGAGCCATTTTCCTTCGTTGTCGGTTCTATCATATATGATTAAACCCACACATATGTGTTTTTTGTGTGGAGTCTGGCCGACTCTTAGG
>SNQJ01S0051013.1:14012-30974 GCA_010110895.2 Picea sitchensis
GGGATATCCTCAATGGATATATCAGGGATGTCTGCCATCAAGCCTTCCAGGTTCTTCTCTATCGCATCATAATCCTCGGCATCCCATCCAGCCACTACGCGTGCCTCTCCTCGCCTATGAATAGGAGAAGACCCTGGGGGTCGATGTGGCCCTACATCTACATGATCGATTTTTTTTTTATTAGTCTTTTGATTGGAAACACAAAAACATTAAATATTTTAAAACCTCATAAAAACATTGTAAAAAAACAAATGCCTTTCTTACCTAGATCTCCCCACTAAGATCCCTCAGGATGAACCAAATATGGATCACCCCGGAAGTCTATACCAGCATAAGAATAATCACCAATCATCAAGATTTGTGGTCCCAACCAATTGAAGAATGCATCGTCATACTTCACAATTCGGCCCACCACATGCTGTGTCATCATATCACGCCATATTTTCATTCGTGGGTATCCTAGGGCTAGTATTCCCCATTCCACCTGCAGGCGTAGGTGTGGAACTCTTTCGAGGAAGAAATATACTAAAATAGATCCATAACCGAACTGTTTGAGGTCCCCGTTCTTGCTTTTCGTGAGTTGATTTTTCATGCTGCGTAATAGACCGTCACACCAATTGAATACTCAAGGCTCCAAGAAGTCAATAGCATATTGAAAGTAAATTTGGAGTGCCATTTGTGGTGAAGCAGTCACTTCCATCCATGCAACACTAAATAAGATGGTTCTGAGGGTCAAATCTCTCACACCTCAGATTGCTACTTTTCCTTTACGTCTTTCAGCGTCAGGTTCACAATGCTCATGAATGTACTCACTCATGGGAAATCCACCATCTCAACCACCTGTCGAAGTCACGCATGCCCCACGACGTGACAACCCTGTCAGAAAATAAATATCCTCAATATCCAAAGAGAGGACATGAACCCCCATGTGGAACACTTGTTGTTCTGAATCCCACATATGAACCAGATATTCTAGTAATCTTTGTTGGGCTCTCATGCCCTGAAATTTGAAGAATTTTAATAGACCACATTGTCAAAGGGAATTCACAGTCCCTGGATCATTTAAAGCCATAATATCATCTTCTTCGTGCATATACCTCTTTGCAAGCAAAAACCTGCATGAGAAACAAAGAATATCTTTAGCACACCTTTTCAACATTTTTTGGGATTTTTAGTGAGTCAACGTTCACTTTTCTTTTTAGTTTTCCGGCCGCCGCAACCAAACTTCAAATATAGTGCAGAATTTCCGTGAGTGCACCTTAATGCACCTGCAGAAATTGTTGATTTCTGTAGGGCCCTTTATAGGCCACTCGCAACGGCCCCAACACATGACTAGCAGTCCCAAATCATGAAAAAATCTTGATTTTTTACCATCAAAAACAAAAATTAATCTGTTGAAAATATAGAAGAAGAGATGCTTACCACTTTTACGCAATTCATACGTGGAATGATCCCTTGTAGCCTCCACAATCCATCGCCGAAGTTGAGGTACAAAACAAGGGTTTTTGGTAAGTTTTTGATGAAGTGAAAATAAAATGGTGAAAAAGACTTTTTACTTCTATTTATTACTTTTTTATCATTTTTTCTAATATTTTGTTGTATATAAATATATTTTGGTCAAAAACCCTCAAACTCTAAAGGTCTTGTAAGTGTTTTTTTCCTTACAAGAAGAAATTTAGGACTTTGGACAATGAATTATGGACAATTTTTATGATTTATTCTATTTTTGTCGCATGTACAATTACTTTTTAGGGTTTTTTTTAGAAAAACCTCAAGCATAGTCTTTGTTCGTTCTCAGGCTCGAAAACCAATGAGAACATAACCAAGTATACTTTTGTCGTCTTTTCGTACTCACCATGGTAACACGAAAATAAAGAAACCTATGGAGAATTCTTTAAGCTCTTTTCATGCTCCTTAAAAACAAAAAGATTGCCGGGCGACCTTCTTTTTTTCATGCTCGTAAAAGTATTTGAAGAAAATGTTCGATGGGTGATAGTTTATCACTTTTTCAGTCCTGTCGAACTATTCTATGAAAAAGGAACTGAGAGAGTTCTCTTTTAAGTGCTTTTCCAGACTCTATAATCATGAAAAACCTTTGAGTTTTCTATCTTTGGAATTGTTAAACAAACATCGACAGACCCATACGGGACCGGACCAATCCTTCTTAGGGTTCCTTAAATGTATTTTGAGGGGCTCATCCGAAGGATGATCTTACATCAACAAGCATATGTTATCCTCCTCAATTTTGCGTAAAAATAAAGAGGTACTCGCCAGAAATGGTGGGGGAAAATTTTGGAAAGGAATGTGTCTCTGTATCTGTATTTATGGCAGTAAGTGTCCCTCTTGAACATGACACCCCTCTTTGTCATTTGAATTTGGGTTGGGTGATCCTTTTGTCTCTTGTCTGACCCTCTGCAAGTTCATATCTGGGGTCGTCTTTGAGTCAATACTGCCAAGATCGTGGTTGTGTCATTCATACGTTGAAGAGAAGTTCAACTGAAACCTTCTTTCAAGTCGGCCATCTGTAATTGTCTATTCTTACCATGTCGGCCTTCCCTGTGTTGGTCCCAAGTCACATATGTATTTTTCTCTATCCTAAATCTATTACTTATTTCATGTCATTGATGGGGGATACATCAAGGCCCTCCAGTGATGAGCCTTTTCTTGTCGACTTCATCTCATTATCTAGGAAAAAGGCTTAGAAATTATTTAGTACCTTAGAGTTTGCATGCCTCAATGGCAGGTTCTTCGCTTTCGACAGTGGATCCACATCGTTGATCCCTGATCGAAAGATTCTGTCAAGTGTTCAACCTCAACTCATTCATTCACACTTGTTGGATTGTACTGAGGTACTTTGGGATTCATTGACATCAATGGTGATTTCCCTCGCACTTGTTAACAGTTTTCATTAACGACTGGTAATCAAGTGGTTTCTATTCACGTTCGACTTCAACATTTGTAATCGCGTGACTAGAATCGTACTAACAGACGATGGATTGAAGACCCTGGACTTCATCATTTTTTGGTCCAGGTTGTGGAGGAGCATCTATGATTTGTTTTGACGCGTAGATCCACTTTGTATGTCTCGTGGCTATGTTCATACTTGAGTTTTTATGCACAGATCCACAGTGTATTCCTAGTGGCTATGCAGAATCTTATTGACATGGATCAACATTGTATAAATTGGTGGCCATGACCTACATTTATGATTTCAATCATTTACAGTCTGGACACGGGAATGCCTACTTCAGACATGATATGATATTATACAAATGCTTGATTGTTTGCAGGCTCCTGATTGGTGAGCCCCTAGTTCTTGACACATACACAGTTATTTTACAAAGTATTTCGGCTATCTTGAGTTCCAGTCTCATACTTTGGGGGGCATTCTGTCACACATTATTTTGGTCACCCTGATGATGGTTACATAAACATGTGTTTAGGTTCCCAATATAATCTTTTGCCTGAGAAAAGCCACCTCTTTCCACCCTTGCAAGATGTATTTTTGAAAGGCCACAGTAGGAAGTTCCCTCTACATAGTGTGGAAATCCCTAATTTCTGCATGTTTTACTATAGCCAGTCCGTGGGATTTTCACAGGCTAATATATAGGTAGGTCATGGCAACACTTTGAAACTAAAAGAGGAAAGAAGTTCTAGCAACTTCTAGGACTGGAATCTTCTATAAATATGAAGTGGTGTCTGTGCGGTTATGATCCTACTGACTTCTCTAATTTGATGGGATCATCCTCATATCCTTAACCACTTTAGCTTCTCTTATATAATGATAAGCTTCTCATGGAAAAGGTTAGAGGTACAAGCATAAAGAAGCATAGAAATTGGGAAAGAATAGGCTGAAGACTATGAAGAATCTTATTTAAAGTGATGCTTGAGGTCTCCACTCATCCATCAAGGTTTTGAGAGAAGTATTCATGCAAAAGGTCAGAGCAAATGTATGTGTGTGTCAGAAGGAAGGGCCACTAAAAGGGAACTTGCGATATAATATGGTGGCATGTCTCTTTCCCATAAAATGATTGATATTTTATTACATGACTCCTTGATCACATGTTTAGGTTATCATTGAATTTCTCTATTGCTACTTTCATGTTGGTTGATTTTTGTTATTACAGATCTGATCTCATAGGAGCATTGGAGCAAAGAAGGATCAACAAAGACATAGGGAAGCGATTCATAAGGTATGTTATCTATTCCTCTTTTGGTAATTAAATTCAATGATCATAATCTAGGGAAAGCGTATTGTTTTGTCTTGTTTTGTTCTAGATCTAGGTGGATCTAGGGGGATTAGTTCATGTCTGCATCTACCAATTTACCCATTAACATCCATGTACCCTTAGCAGTTGGAATCACATTTTTAATAATAAAACAAAGAAAAACAATTCACATATTACATCGCTTGGTCACAGCCAAATATTATATCTACATAAGCATTAATTAAACTAGGGATTATAATGGGGATGTTACATTCCCCCTCCCCTATAATATTTATCTGTCCTCAGTGCACTCTATGTCAATATACATATAAACAAATTTACATCACAATACTTTGAAATACAATTCTGCAATTTAACAACTCCAACAACATCTCCAACCAAAATCTCATGTTCCTCTCAACTCCCTGACCCAAGAAATGCATCATTATTTTATCAGAGTTAACCCAAGGGATGTACCATGTGTGTATCAAGGCTAACCCGGGGAATGAGACATTATTTTATCAATTTCCCCATCACAATTGGTCAGGACTTCGAGATGTGGTTCCAGAACTCTAGTTTCTCGAAACAGAGTCTTACATTTTGTCTTCTTCAAAACTGTAAAAAATTTGCGGGTATTTCACTCACATGTTTTCTTCATGTTCCCATGTAGCATCTTCAGGACCATAACAGGTCCATTGAACATTTACCACCCCTATGGATTTGTTGTTTCTCATTACTCTTGTGAACTTCAAAATGGACGTGGGTGTAGGCCTCATCAATACAAACCCAACACAACTTGAATGGGATTAAACAGATGTTGAATGCTCCAAATATGGAAATCTGTTCGTTTTTCCAAACAAGAAAAAAAAAATGATGATTGTACAATCTGTATAGTGCCACGTGGAAGCTGACTGTATAGGCCGTACAACCATACAACTGACGTGGAATACATAGTTGGCAATGATGTGGCAAATTCCATACATCTGACGTGGCAGGATGACTGGGCATGCAGACTAATGATGTGGAAGGTATAGGTGGACCAATCAAGGAGTGACACGTGTCACCCTTGTAGTGGTGACACATGGCACGTTCATATGGATGACATGGCACATCCGTATGATGGCTATGTGGCAGGTGACGTGGTTGAAACATGTGGCAGATAAAATCAAATAGTCTGTTGACACTTGGCAGCTAGCTGGCATAAGGTACGGTGCCACGTGGCCCAGACATGGGTACCAAACTTGGTTAATCTTGACTTGGTCATAAAGTAGTTAAGATAACCTTGATTTAGTCATTGATGGGTATACCATCAGTGGTTTATGAGCACATGGTATTTTCTCATGGTATTACATATAATGAAAGCTATTTAATGGCTTGAGACACTATATTGTAATATGCCTCATGTTTTCTCTTAGAGGCCCGCTTGGCCAGTGTAGTCTTGAGCGCATGGTCTAGCCCGATGTAGACTAAGAAATAAAGAGATATTGTTGCTCATTACTCTTGTGAACTTCAAAATGGACGTGAGCATAGGACTCATTGATACAAACCTAATGTAACTTGAACGGTCTCAAACATACGTTGTATGCTCCAGATATGGAGATATGTTCATTTTTCCAAACAAGAAAAAACAAATCATGAATGTACAGTCCGTACAGTGCCACATGGAAGATGAATGTACAGTCTGTATGGCCATACAACTGACATGGAATGCATAGTAGGCGATGACGTGGAAGGTTCCATATAACTAACGTGGCAGGCTGATTGGGCATACAGATTGATGACGTGGGATGGTAAATGTTCAATGGACCTGCTATGGTGCTCATGAACAAATCCCGCCAAAGGTGTAGACTTCAAATCAATATGTCCTTTTATTATTATTTCTATTTGTATTGAAATGTTTACATATCGAAGGTTTAGAGCATTGAAACTTTTTTTGAGGTACTTGAATAGGCCTGACATCTTAAATGTTTACATAGCGCGAGGTCCTTGAAAACGCCTGACAAATTAAATGTTTTCATACCACAAGGCCCTTAAACAACCTAATAGCCTTAAATGTTTACCTAAATAGGCTTCTCAGAGTACATTTTTCCTTGAATTTTTCCATACAATGTTGCAGTGAATTTGGACAATATTGTTGTCCACCGCCAGTTGCATAGCCATTGTATGTTTCATAGTTCTTCTATTCTTGGAATGAAATTTGGTCATTTTTTAAGATACATACATTTTTTACCCATTCAGTGGGTGCTTCTTGTTCGTTGGTTCGTCGATTGTTGCTTGTTGTTGTTTGGTTCAACTTTGCAAGGTTGAGGACATGCGCCTGCAGTTGGACCTGTTGGTGCTTGTTGCTTGATTTTGTTTACTTCAACTTTGTAGGGTTGGGGTCCTACATTCGCAGTCATAGCTATCATTTTTTACTTTTCGGGGTCTAGGTGCTACACCCACAATTCGACCTGCACTTCTGTCATTCATCGTTTCAGAGTAAGTTTCGATGACATAATTTCATTTTCTATTCATTATTTGTGTTGGACATAGTGTCATTGATGTCAACAGATGATATCATCGATGTGATGATAAGTTGGTATGACAAATTGTCATTGATATCAACAATATTATGGTTGATGTCAAACAGTTGGACGATGTGCAGAGATAAAATCTCAAGAGGGTTAGCGAATAAAGATCAAAGCTCAAAATAGATGGTGCGATGAATTGTGGAGAGTGAAATAAGAATTAAACGACTCGCTAGTTATAATCCCGCAATCGATCTAGATCGTCAGATCTCATAAACTCAAATATCGATGACTTTGGTTGATCCAACAAACGATCAGATTAAGTTAGATTAAATCGTGACCGTCGGATGCACAATCACCAGATCAATGACAGGAATATATTGCAGAGATTGAAAGGAGAATTAAATATCATGTTATTTCCAATCCCGCAATCATTTAGGACCCTTAGATATTATAGCTTCGAAGATCGACGATTGTGGTTGAATCACCAACAATGCAAAACTTCAAATTGTAGAGTTTGGGTGACGAGTTAAATCACTCACAAGTTGTGGTTCTGAAATTATCCTTGATCATTAATATGCTTCGAGAGTCTTCACGTCAATTTGATCACCTTAAATGGAAGGATAGGATAAGCGAGGCAAAAATATTGATAATTCGATTATCTGAATATCCGTCAGCCCCCGGTTCACTTTAAGTGGAAGGATAGGATAAGAAAAGATGGAGGGCCATTAGACTTAAACCAAGGAAAAGCAACATCACAGACAGATCGAGTCGTCGATCTAAGATCTTGTTCAAACGAACATAATTCACTTCGGGGATAAATATGTGAGGAGGTTATGCTTTGGGAATCTCACTTCGAAAGATTTGTGAAATCGAGATATCGAAATACGCGAAGTCCCGAAAGCCAAAATTCTGAAGTCACTCTCAGTCGTCGATCTGAGATACCCTTCAAATTCTATTCTGACTATTAGATCAAGGAGATGAATATGTGTCACATCGGGAGGTCTACTTCAGCAGACCACGTTAGCAAGGACATGTGACAGACCACGTTAATAGACCACGTAAGAAAGAACACATGGAACAGTCAGATAATGACAAGTGTCAAGTTGAAATTGACATTTCAGGTACGTGCAAATCAAGAATCAGAGTGACACGTGACAGACACTCGACTCATGGAACATCATCAAGTGACATAAGAAATTTATGTCACTCCAGGAGTTTTACTTCAGGAGTTTCACCACCAGCAGATGCTCTAAGTCCCAAAGTCCCGAATGTCGAAGTCCCAAAGTGGACATGAGTTGTTCGATTTGAAGATCATTTCGGGTGTATTCTCAATCGTTCATCATATTAATGACGGGTTTTCTATATGCACTAAAAACACACTAAAAACCCTCAATTAAATTGTCAACCCAGGGTAAGTAAACTTAGAGCTGTATCAAAATATATGCTAGAGGTAGAAGGGCTTGTAGTAGTATAGTCTAACTAGGGAGGTAGCTATCTAAGGATAATCTAATCAAGAAAACCTATGTAATAAGTAAACCCTACTAAGAAACTTTAAAATAGGTAACCTAAGTACTTTTGGGCCAACGATCGATGGATATTCCTAAGAAAACAAGTAAAAACCCTACTTGAAGCAAACTAGTTCAACAGTAAGCAATAAGGAAAAGCAATTACTAAGCCTAACAATAATAAAATGACAAAATAAAACTACTTTAACTTGCCAACCTATATTCAATGAGTAACTAACATATGAAAGCAAGTAAATAAACAAGCAAGCAAAGACAACTAACTAGCCTATTAAAGAAAATAAACAAACAAGCAAAGACAACTAACTAGCATATTAAAGCAAATAGAGCAAATAGACAACTAAGTAAAACAATTAGTTAACCTATCAAAGAAAATAGACAACTAACTACTCTAAGGTAACTTCTATTGCAAATAATCAAATGAAAACTTCTCATTGAACAACTATCTAACCTAAGAGGCAAGTGGACTAGATTCTTAATTCAAAACTATTTCTAATTCATGAAAAGGAAATCTATTTAACTGAAAGCAAGAAAAACTAACAACTAGTCTTGAACCTTTAATAAGCAAGTCACTATCTAATTTATCAAAGCAAAGACTATCTAGCCTACAATAGCAATAAAACTATCTCCTAAGCTATGAAAGAAAGAAAGCTATCTTCTACTCTATGAAAGAAAGAAATTGTTTTCTAATCTATGAAATTCAAATGCATTCTATACTAATATAAACAAACTTATACTATACTAAATTCAATCATTAACTACAACTTGAAACTGCAACCTAAGTCTAAGCAATAAATTGCATAACACAAACTAAACTAGCTCTATCTTAATAATTCAAAATGTAATAAGGAAAATGCTTAAAATAGGAATTAAAGCATGGCATATAAAAAGTAAACTAACGAATACATTAACTAACAACTAGTTAAGCAAGATCTATGTAAAAATTGAATAATCAATCTATAATTAAAAACTAAAACTAATCATATCCATCCATCAAATCCTTGTTAAATAATACATGCAATAAAACTTTGTTCTACTCTGTTTTAACTTCTATTTTAAATTTGATTTTAAAAGCATAAATAAAGTTCAATCTAACATCTAATTGCACACGGGGTTAGTGTATGAGTTTGAAAACTCGTTCCTAATTATAAAATCAATGCATATTAACAAACAACCTCCATACTAACCTGCAAAAGAGAATTAAAATAGTTAAACTACAACAACAAATTAGATAACAAAGAAATAAAGGAACAGTTCATGTACATGAAATAAAAATACATATGAGCTATGAAATGCATAAATAACAAATAGAATAGTTACCAGACTACTGGTGTCCCCCTCAACAAGTCATGGTCACTTCTCAAACGCACACCATGATCTCAAAAAAACGATTTCACCATTAAAACTTGAAAAACCCAGTCTTATACAATTCTGGCAATTGAAAAATACAAAAACAGAGCCAAAATCATTTTTGGCTCTAACACACAACTTCTTCTACCATTTAACAATTATTTGACCACCATAGTGGTATTTATAATGTTTACAGACCAAGTGGTCAACCACAGGAGGGTCGGACCACTTCTAAAATTGGCAAATTTCATTAATGGTGCCCTAACTGTCGAAACAGAGCGAGCCAATAATCACCCACCATAACAACCCAAAATCGAGTTGTTAAGCATTCAATAGCTGTAAGGGATAAGAACGAGAAAAGCCCATGTCTCTAATTCACCCACCACTGGCCTCGAATACCATAACCGCCAAATCGCCCAGAGTTTTTTTGCAGGATGAGGTGCTGGACGGAGTGTCGGATCAGGTACCGCATCAAGTGCTGGAAGGAGTACCGGACTGAGTGTCGGAAGTAGAAACGTGGTTCGTTTTTTCCCTGTAACACCATAAAAACATGAATTAGACATTTGGAATCATAAAACATGATGAATTATACTCAATATTGACATCAAACACGAATCATACATACCTGGTGTAGATCATACTGTTCTAACACAAAATTCTTCAAAAATCTTCTCCAAAACATGAAAAACACATATGTACATTGAAAAATAAATAAAAAATCCCACTGCAAATAAAAATAAATTGCCTTTTATGACTAACTTGCGAAGGAGGGGGTGGATTATCTTTAGAAGCTTCTCCCTCTTGCCTGGGGGATTTTGACCTAGAATTTTTGTGGTGTTTTAATTGCATCCAGAGACTATTATTGGTGGCCATAATATCATCAACCTAACACTGTAGAGAATTCATCTTGTCTTGTAGGACAATGTTGGCATGGCATAAATGACAACTTAGTGTTTCATGCTCTCTAAGTTTGAATTAGAGGGTTTGGAGCTTTTGGAGGCTTCTGATGACATGTGAGGAAGAATTGAGATGTATATTATACCCACGATCCTTTAAACCATGCAAAACATCAATTTTACCTCTGCAAAATTAGTTCCAAAAGTGACTTCCCATAAGCGCAACAATTCTGGCTTGGCGAACTTGTGAAAAATAGGTATCAAAGTGACACCTGTAACTACAAGAAAGTAAAACCTGTGTAAAACCTAAGAGAGGTTTTTGTTTTTGAATATGTTCTTGACAAAAACCTCTCTTGTTTTTCATAAATTCACTTTCATTTGTTAGGAAAACACGCCAAGAAAACATGACTAAAACAGGAAAAACATAGTGTTTTATTTCCTGAAAAACTAGGCCGCTAAGAGAATTGAATATATCCAAAACCATAATGTATAGTTAGAAACTGAGAGAGGTTATTGTTTTTAATATATACTTGATAAAAACCTCTCTTTTTTTTCAAAAATTCCTTCCCTGTTGTTAGGAAAACACAAAAATAAAATATGACTAAAACAGGAAAAAACAGAGTTTTATTTTCTGAAAGCATAGGCCTCTAAGATGATAGAGTATATCCCAAACCATAAAGTATATTAAAACCCTGAGAGAGGTTATTGTGTTTTGGTATGTTATCAACACAAACCTCCTCCCGGTTTCAAAATTACTTTCCCATTTGTTCATAATCCCAACTTGAAGTTAGTTACTCAAAACTTGCAGAAGCGCAACGTGCTCTTAGCAAAAGCACATTGTGTTCTTTCATAGGGATTTTGGAGGCCTTCCTAGAGGATTTTTGGGATGAAAGTGGTATGTGTGTAAATTTTATGATGTCTTCTACACAATGGAACTATCAATCACTACAAATTCCTTCTCCAACCCTATGAAAAACTAACTTGAAGTCAAACTTTCCAAATGTGCAGAAACCCTCCTACAATGACTATATTTGGTGGGTTTATCTCAAACAATAACACCTATGCATAAAATGAAGGAGGTTTTTTTTTCTTGGTCTATTATTGACAAAAACCTCTTTCACGTTTGTCAAATTCATCTTCATTAATTCAGAAACCAATTTTTAAGTAGAACTTTGACCAAGACAATTATTTGAAAATTTATGACAAGGAATGATGACATGACCATGATGAAAATTTATGACCTTGGATGAGTGGAGGGAGTAGTAGTGACACCTATACACATGAATGAAAATTTTACAACCAAGATATGTCAAATTGTATTTGATAAGTTTATTTTGAAAATATAACAATTTGACCTAATAACCCTATCAATCACATGAAAGAGTAAATTTGATCACTAGTGACTGACAGAACTGATAGATACTAACAAAAGGCTTGGTTTGTACTGGTAGGCATGGTGAACAAGAGAATTGTTATTTCTTGTCTTCAATATGTAACAATTCAAACAATTGATTCTCTTTTCATAAGCTTGGAATATAGGTGACAGTAAGAATTTAGCAGTTGTAATCTCTCTGTATTTGTCACAAAGAGTAGTTAAGTATAAGCAATCTTCTATAACATAAACATAAAAATGCACAGGAGCTTATAACACACACAATGATGTCAGCAGTATATAATTTAGCATACCAATACAAACAATTATTGATATAATATCTCAAGACTTTGTAAAAAGACAGTATGACAAAATTTTGACAAAAATCTTACTTCCTCTTCTCATGGGTTTGCTATACAAATGGGAAATGCTTAGCATTTTTAGCTCAAGAAAATCCCCCCAGATCGAAGATATGGCACGTCCTTGTGCCATGAATTATAAATAGGCTTCATGGTCTTTATGCCCGATGAGGCTGCAGGGGTATCAACAAGTTTCTTGGAGTTTTGGTCTAGTAAAGGAATAGCTTGAGCATGAGGGTTTGGGTGGAGTAACAGTCCCTAGATCAAGATTCTTTGTGCTAGTCTTGATTGTAAGATGAGGGTTTGCAAATTGGTAAATTAACTCATCCCATGTTTTCCCCAATTCGGCTAAGACAAGTAGTTTGATAAGGCTGTGGTGAAATAGGTTGTTATGGTGATTGGTTACATCCTTCCTCACTTGGGAAGACATCTTCTCAAGACTCTTTAAGAAGTAAAAGGGAAAGTTACAATGTCTTATTGAACTGAAAGTGAGCTAATAATGAAAATTGACAGGCTTTAAAGATGGAATATCTACCTTCACAAGTAATCAATCTGGTGATGACTATGAGAGGGTTTATTAGCTCCTCTTTTATAGACTCCTTGGAGTATCCCTTAGCTCTAGAGATGTTCTAAAATTAGGTTTTGAAAACCCTGTTATAGCTTGCTCTTGGCAACTGGTGGTGCTTAAATCAGTGGTATCCAACTCTTGGGAGCTTTGTGGCTGAGAAAATTGATTCCTCAGAGGCCACGAACATAGTGAATAGGACTTGAGGCAGGCTAAGAGTGTTCCATTGTTGTTGATTTTTCCACCATGCTCACTCAATCCACTTGCATAGAACATGTAATGTCAAACCTACAATGAACATCCTGTAACAAAAATGTAATGTCAAACCTTCAATGAACAACCTGTAACAAAAATAAACCAACAGAGTGGTCTATTAAGGACATATACAACAATTTATAGCACACGTGAGTTAAGCACTTCAAAATAAAATGTTTGTTGATGTAATAACCTATATCATGAAAATAATACAAAATTTTACAAACATTTACTTCTTTAGGAAATGATCATTTGTCAACTCATGATCCCCTCCCCCACACCTAAGTATTGTGAGACCTCACAATAAAAATATAGGAAACCAGTCAGTTCTCCTGATAGCCAAAGATGTACAGTTTGTAAAGTGTAAAGATAAATTTCACAAATTGGTCTGACGAGACGGTTAGAAGATGGCCCCACCTATAGGATAAGAGATCCTATATATAGATAAGAAGAGGTAGGCAAGAGAGTTTCAAGATAGTCTCAGAGTTAGTTCCCAATGGAAATTTTATGGAGTTCATTAACCTTAGCTTAACCATACATACTTCATGTCATCTTTGTCTACAAGTAATGTTGTACATAAGGACAAGTTTAAATTTATTATTATTTTTTTTTCAGATTACCATCCTTGCTAGGTAGAATTACCGCCTGCTAGCAAGCATGTTTAGTACTTCGACGGGTTTACCTAGTCATACCACAGGTTGGTACCCGCTACCAACAGACCTATTAAGTATCCCGACAGGTTAGCCTCTTACACCCTCAAAGACTGACCCTCTATCTTTTAATATTTTAGTATAAGATTTATTTATACAAGAATAAGGGGGGGACAACTCTGAAAACAACTTTTTCTTTCTTTTTATTGGGATGGTATTTATGTTAGAGGATGAATTTCCGTTATATATATTCCTTATTGATTGGCCCGATGTAAGGGGGAACTTAAGCAGACATGGCCTATCTAAAGATATGATATAATCAAGCTATTTAGTGTGTAGTGGATGGTACCATTGAGAAAGAACAGAAAGGTATCTCTAGGCTCAACTCACTTTATTCTTTTGTAATTTATTGTGATGTTTCCATGACTAACCGCTAATCATACCTCCTTGTTACTCTTTAATAAATATACTTTACTCACTTACTCAGGTTTCTTGGAGAAGCTGTACAAGAGACCTCTAAGCTTGATGGTTATGGTGTCACTTCCTTATATAGTGGTGAAGGTTCAAGAACAATTACTATTTAAGATGCCTTGAGAAAAATAAGATGAAAGCCTTTGCAAAAACATGGCTAATTACAACAACTCATTATTCATTTGATGCTTAGCAGACAACAAGGTTCAAGTGTAAAAATTTTTCGAAGAAAAATCCATCTTTTATATTTCCTTGAACTGTCTACTCCTAGTGAGATAAATACCTACATATATCTCTAAAACTATTTGCAAAACCACACTCTAAAATATAATAAACTAATGAGATCAATGAGATCAAGTCATAGGAACATGTATCTCATAGTTGTTTTATTAAAAGAAAATATAAAATGAGGTTTCATTAGACTTCTAATCTAAACTAACAACATGCATCTTTTATTTACTATCCTACCCTACCTAAAAAAGAAAGGGAAAATCTTTATTCAAGTGTAAGAACTCTTCCAATGTAACCATGTGCGGAGCAAGATAAGAAACATACTCATATCCATATATGAAAATTTTACCGCAATGATTACCTGGATATGAAGAACCAACCAACCTACTTGTTTTGGCATTAGAAGGTGTTGAAGAAGAGAATAGTATTGTGGCCTGATGACCTCTTGAAACCAAATTTCAGTGTAATATTGATGTTTATCAATAGTAATTTCTATGCTCTCCTTCATCATGTTGTGCAGTTCCTTTTCTTCTGGATGATTGATTTCTGAAGTACATAAAGGATTTGTTGAGATGGATGTTGAGAAATCCTCAATCTCAGGTCTTAATGATTTCTCTCCATTGGATGTAGTTAATAATTTTTCATATTCCTTCACAATTTGGCAAGGAAAATCATTTTGTAGCTCATAGGACCTTGATTATTCTAATATTTCTAGAGAGGTAGATATACTTTTGGTTGCTGCCAAAATGTGTTCTTTTGAAAAGAAGAAATCTTGGTTGATGATAGGATTTGATAAAGTTCCCTCAGGCTAATGGTTGCTTTTTAGTTCATCTTTCCATTTGATAAAACTTGGTTCACACAAATATGATATCCACAAATTTAGGATCTCCTGATGGTGGTGTAAAAGAAAAGGTTGTATTGTTTGGTTCTATGGAAGGCTCGAGTGATCTTGCCTCCTGTCTCAATATTACTTATGCTTCACTTTTTTGTTCTATAGTGATCCCTGTCTTAGTCTCTTTAGAGACTACTTTAGCTCTTTGGGTTGAGCTAGCTCCTATTTTTCGGTATCGTTCTGCGGAGTTTATGACTGGAATGTTCCTTCCCCCAAAAATGTTGGAAGGAACCTTGGTTGAAAGGTTTGATGTATCTACCTTTTGGGTCCCTAGGTCTATTCATGAAAGTAAACAAAAACAAAACAAAAAAACTACCATTGGGTTTGGGGGAATGTGTTATAGGAGATGCATAGGTTCTTACCTCTCGTCTTAAAGTTCCCCAGCCACCAAACTAATGCTAAGGTTTAGAAATGATCTAATTCCTAACTATTTCCTACCTTGAGACAACTCCTTGGCAATGGTGCCAAAAATGATGGGTGTTCTATATGCACTAAAAACACACTATAAATCCTCAATTAAATTGTCAACCCGGGGTAAGTAAACTTAGAGTTGTAGCAAAATATATGCCAAAGGTAGAAGGGATGGTAGTAGTATAGTCTAACTAGGGAGGTAGCTATCAAAGGCTAATCTACTCAAGAAACCTATCTAATGAGAAAACCTTAGTAAACAACTTTAAACTAGGTAACCTAAGTACTTTTGGGCCAAGGATCGATGGATAGTCCTAAGAAAACAAGTAAAAACCCTACTTGAAGCAAACTAGTTCAACAGTAAGCAATAAATGAAAGCAACTATTAAGCCTAACAATAAGCAAAGACAACTAACTAACCTATTAAAGAAAATAAACAAACAAGCAAAGACAACTAACTAATGTATTAAATCAAATAGACAGCTAAGCAAAACATCTAGCTAACATATTAAAGAAAATAGACAAGTAAGCAAAAGACAACTAACTACTCTAAGGCAAATTCTACTGCAAATAATCAAATGAAAACTTCGCATTGAACAACTATCTAGCCTAAGAGGCAAGTGGACTAGATTCTTAATTCAAAATTGTTTCTAATTCATGAAAAGGAAATCTATTTAACTGAAAGAAATAAAAACTAACAAGTAGTCTTGAACCTATAATAAGCAAGCTATTATATAATTTATCAAATCAAAGACTATCTACCCTACATCGGCAATAAAACTATCTCCTAAGCTATGAAAGCAAGAAAGCTATATTCTACTCTATGAAAGAAAGAAACTGTTTTGTAATCTATGAAATTCAAATGAATTCTATACTAATATAAGCAAACTTATACTATACTAAATAAAATCATTAACTACAACTTGAAATTGCAACCTAAATCTAAGCAAGAAATTGCATAACATAAACTAAACTAGCTCTATCTTAACAATTCAAAATGTAATAAGGAAAATGATTAAAACAAAAATTAAAGCATGACGTATAAAAAGTAAACTAACGAATACATTAACTAACAACTAGTTAAGAAAGATCTATGTAAAAATGGAATAAGCAATCTATAATTAAAAACTAAAACTAAGCCTATCCATCCATCAAATCCTTGTTAAAGAAGACATGCAATAAAACTTTGTTATGTTGATGTTGAGAGGGGGGTGAATCAGTATCAAGTACAATTTAAAACCTTTTTAAACTTATACTTAAACCATTCAACTAT
>SNQJ01S0051013.1:30984-45739 GCA_010110895.2 Picea sitchensis
GTGACTCAGATAAAATAAAATCTGAAGGTTGCTCAGAACCGACAGAAAAGTTATGATGATCAAAAGAGAAATCCAAGAGAGTTCAAAATGGGAACCATGTATATCTTAGAATTAAGCCCAGAAGGATTTCCCTGAAAATGGGAGCTTGTGCCAAGTTGGCACCCCGGTATTGTGGACCCTTCGAGGTTCTAGATAGAGTGGGACCTGTAGCCTATCGGCTAACACTTCCTCCCACAATAAAAGTACATAATGTTTTCCATGTTTCATTATTGAAAAATATGTACATGATGCTAATCATATAATTGACTGGTCTGTGATCTAGGTGGAACTGGAGGGAGAATTTCTGCTAGAACCCCAATGCATATTGGACAGAAAGGAAACCCTGCTCCAGAACCGAATCATTGCACAGGTAAAGGTGCAGTGGAGACATTTTGGCCCAGATGAGGCTACATAGGAAATGGAGGATGCCATGAGACAGGCATATCCAATCTTGTTTACTTCTGTACATACAATTCATGTTAAAAGATAAGAACATCGAGGACGATGTTCCTTTAAGGGGGAGGGAATTGTGACACCCTGTTTCCCCCAGTTTGTAAAAATAAATGGACTGGCTAGAACCGTGGCAAACTCATGAATGTGAATAACATTATGAATTTATATTGCAGGACTGCTAAGAGGAGATGTGCAGAAAAAGAGACCACGATGGCAGTGGAAGGCACCTGGATAGGTGGCATTAACTTCCACTGAGAATTAATACCGTATTTGGACTTCACTGGCCCGGAGAACCAAAAGCGGCTCGCTGGCCTCAAATTAAATGTCTCGCAGGCTGGCAGGTTGATGGCTCCTCAGGAATTAATGAGGGATGGGGAGGTGAACCACCCATCCATAGAGCCCTCATGACTGACCAGTGTGAGGGAAATCACGCCACACGCAACCTCGCAAGAGGATAAGGCGTGGGGTAGAAGCGATTGGGGGCAGACACGAGGGGAGGAAGAGAACTCTGGCAATATGCAGAGTGAGTGATAATAGAGAGGAAGGAGAGTAACCTTCGCTTCTGGTCACTGGAAAACAGAGACACAATCTCACAGCATCGTGGTCTCAGCTCGGGGGTGGCTAGTGGTAAATCCGCTGGGAGTCACTGAGCCTATGGTTGGGTGGAAATGAGCACCCCTCTCAGCAGTTGCTTAACCCCTGGTGTTATTTATGATAAGTGTTTTGCCTCTGGCATCTTGAAATATATATGTTTATTCTGATAATTATGCCCATAAGCTGTGAAACTGTGAATGAGTTCATTATAAGAATGTATGTATGGTGTTTTGATCAATTACTGGTAGATGCATGTTTATAATGGAAAGACTACGTATGGCTTATGTCTTCATAAATCACTATTTATATGCTTACTGACCTAATTCAGACCGCATGTCTGATTCATGGGAGAAAGGTACCCTTATATGCCTTAGATAGTACCCTGGGTAAGAACCTCCCCATAGAGATACCCTCCTCGAAAATCCCATCAAGAACTGGGAAAGCAAATGTGAAGGCGTAAGGCCTTAGTAACCCTGCACGAAGAGGAACGATCCTCTTGAAAAACTTGAAATGGTAGAATAAGGATGAAGCATCGAATCGACAAATGAAATTCCGTCAGGAGATCTGTGGTCACTCATGACTGTCAGATTGGAAGAAGAAGCTGGAAGGTTAAGTACCTTGACCCTAAATAGGTGTTGAATGATGAACGAGATTTCGTCAGGAAATCTGCGGTCACACCTGACCGTTAGATTGGTAGGAGGAAGTAGGGTGTTAAACGCCTTACTATTTGGTATCTTTGTGTCTTCGTGGGTAGCGAAGAGGTTGGGACCGTAGATCTCCAAGGTCCATGGGAGTATCTGGACCGTTAATTTTCCCACATCCAGGGAGTCATGGAAGAATGCATGGGTAGGAACCAATCTGAGCTGTCAGATCTCGGCTGGAAAACTTGACAGCTGTTGGATCTGTCAGGAGTTATCCGAGGGTTAAAGACCCCAGTTTATAGAGGTGAAAACCCTGGAATAGATCTGAGCCATCCAAATGACGAAATCTGCATGTCGTAATATTACCCATTTCGGGAAATCGAGAATCGCGGAATCAAGAAACCTGATGACGAGAGTTAGGGATTTTCCATGGAGAAAACCCCAAAATATATCTAAGTCATCCAAATGACGGAGGCCACATGTCATAAGATTACCCATTTTGGGAAATCAAGAATCACGGAATCGAGAAACCTGATGACGAGAGTTTGGGATTTTCCATGGTGAAAACCCCGGAATAGATCTGAGCTGTCCAAATGATGGAGGCCACATGCTGTGAGATTACCCATTTTGGGAAATCGAGAATCGCAGAATCGGGAAACCTGATGACGAGAGTTAGGGATTTTCTATGGTGAAAACCCCAGAATATATCTGAGCCGTCCAAATGACGGAGGCCACATGCCATGAGATTACCCATTTTGGGAAATCGAGAGTCACGGAATCGGGAATCTTGATGACGAGAGATTGGGACTTTCCATGGTGGAAACCCCAGGACAGATCTGGACCGTCCGGTCTACGGAGGTTACGTGTCGAGAGATTAACCGCATCGGGAAACCAGGGATCGAGAATTCGGAAATCCCATAATCGAGAGTTCGGAATCTCGTGATGATAAACCCCGATGAACGGACGAGATTCTTTTGGAGGATCTCAAGGTCTGTAGCGACCATTAGATGTGAGGGAGAGATGCGATCTTTAAGCCGAGGTAAGAATGCACATTAAGAAAAGTAACGAGCATATCTGGATGGCCAGAGTCCACCTGCCCAGATCTACGACTAAGGTTTCATTCCGGAGCCCCCTTACTATTTTTCCTTTAGCATTGGGGGNNNNCCCCCCTTTCCATTCTGCCTTTAATGGGGGGGGGTCCGGAATAGTGTGGCGTGTAAAATGGGGCCCCCTCCAGTCCTGTTGACTACCATGTCGCATTCCCCCTCTGCCACCTATACTCCACTTAACCGTGCAACGGGGCCTGTTCTCATTGGCTATTCTCTAGATCTATTGGGATTCATCCCTATTGGCTGGACGCTAACCCTGTTGGGGTTTGGCGGTTGCAGAGTCGAATGATTCAACACCCCTGTAGCGTCGAGGCACGAAATACAAAGAAGCACCACGATTATTTGAACTATGACCATGACCCATGACCACATGGGAACGAGAGAGAGAAAGAGCTAGCTTGCGCTGGACCTCTGTAGGTAATTCGGGGGCTCTGATTCAGCAGAAGACCAGAAAATTTTGATTGAGGTAGTGGGTATGTGACAAGCACTTTGACCCAAATCTTTACACCTACAAGAAGCTCTCGACAAACAAGCGATGCAAGTATATAATGATAGTATATAAAATAAGTTATCACATCAGATAACACAATCCATTAATAAACATTACAAACATGCCCATGGATAATAATCATATATTTGCAAGATATCAATAGGATGGGAAAGGAGTATTTCTATTAATAATGGATCAACAAAAGTATCAACATTACAGACTTCCATATCGACACGGTTCGAAACCAAGAAACCAAGTTCCTTCGAACTGGGTCTCCACCACTTCAATCCTCCACCAAAGGCAAGCTCATAAAAAAGAGATAAAGAGATCCTCTTGGCAATAAGGGAAGAGCTTGGGGGTTGAACACTATGTTCAAACTTGAGGGGCCAAGGGATGCAGATTCAATATCAAGTTATTTCTCCAGAGTAACTTTGCTCTCAAAGTTGAATGATTTCTCTCTCTTTTTCCATAGCTCAAAATTGTTCTCTTATAGCCTCCATAATGCAATTGAAGGGCTGAGTCGAAACGTTTCCAGTATATGGAAGGCCAAAGATCAGATATCTTCTGTCGTGACATGGAAACCTGACCTCATTTTGTATTTTCTGGCACAAATCCCGATATACACGAGTTGTAGTGGAGCATCAAGAGTATATGCATCTTGCAAAGAAGTTAGGGAGCATATATGTGGAAACATATATATATTTGGCTCTGGATTTATCAAAAAAGGGGTTTGATAAGTCTGCATAGGGAAATGGGAAAAGGCCCTCTGTGCAAGATAGGAATGGTGAGGAAAATATTGCTATAACATCTAAACGAGTGCTTGAGTGATTATCAAATCAATGATCATGATTTAATCCCCTGATGAGATGGACGACAGTCAGGACCTCGGGACTTCATCCTTCAGAACTTTGGGATTTCAACTTTTCAAATTTGTGAATAATATTTCGTCGAACAGATCGGACGGTTCACTTTTATTTCTCATAACCAGATCAATGGTCATGTTCAATCCATACACTTATCCTTTCATTGCTTAATCTGATGGCTGGGACTTAATCAATCATTTAGATGGATGGCCACCATTTACTTCGAGACTTCTACTATTCTACTTACACTATCCTTCCATTGTCATATGATCAATCGTTGAGAATACATCCGAAATGATCTTCAAATCAGACAACTCGTGTCCACTTCCGAACTTCAGCATTTGGGACTTCCAGACTTAGGGAATCTTCTGGTGGTGAAAGTCCAAAAGTAAAACTCCCAGAGTGAAGTAAATTTCTTACGTCACTTGATGATGTGGCATGATCCGAGTGTCTGCCATGTGTCACTCTAATTCTTGATTTGCACATACCTGAAATGTCGATTTCAACTTGACACTTGTCATTATATGCATGTGCCATGTGTCCTTGATTACATGGTCTGTCAACGCGGTCTTTCACATGTCCTTGCTGACGTGGTCTGCTGACGTAGTTCTCCTGATGTGAAACATATTCATCTCCTTGATCTAACGGTCAGAATAGCATCTGAAGGGTATCTCAAATTGACGACTAAGAGTGACTTTGGAATTTTGGATTTTAGGACTTTGGGTATTTCGATATCTTGATTTCACAAATCTTTCGAAGTGAGATTCTTGAAGCGTAACCGCCTCACATCTTTAGACTCGAAGTGAAATATGTTTGTTTGATCAAGATATTAGATCGATGACTCGATCTATCTACGATGCTTCTTTTCCTTGGTTTAAGTCTAACGACCCTCCATATTTTATTATTTTATCCTTCCACTTAAAGTAATCCGACGACTGACAGATATTCGGATCCAATTATCAATCATTTTCCCCCTCTTATCTTATCCTTCCATTTAAGGTGATCCAAAGGTCGTGAAGACTCCCAAAGAATATTAACGATAAAGGATGATTTCAGAACCACAACTTGTGAGTGATTTAACTCGTCACTCAAAATCCTCAATTTGAAGTTGTGTGTTGTTGGTGATCCAAACAAAATCATCAATCTTTGAAGCTATAATATCTTACGGTCCTGACTGATTGCGGGATTCAAAATAGCATGATATTTAATTCTCCTTTCGATCTCCGCAATCTATTCCCTCCATTGATTTGGCGATTGCGCATTCGACGGTCATGATTTAATCCGGCTTAATCTGATCATTTATTGGATCAACCATAGTCATTGATATTTGAGTTTATGAGATCTGATGATCTAGACCGATTGCAGGATTATAACTAGTGAGTCATTTAATTCTTCTTTCTTTCTCCGCAATTCATCGCACCATCTCTTCTGAGCTTTGATCTTTATTCACTAACCCTCCTGGTCTTTTATCTTTTCACATCGTCTAACTGTTTGACATAAACCATAATACTATTGATATCAATGACAATTCATCATGACAACTTATCATCACATCAATGACATCGTTTGTTGACATCAATGACACTATGTCCAACAATCTCCCCCTTTTTCATTGATGGAAACAAACCAAATTTATACACAGTCTCCCCTTTTGATGATGCTTCTCTCTTCTGAAAATATTCTCCCCCTTTGAGATCAATGGAAAATGGTTGCTTCCCCTATGGTAAAGATTTGTCTTTCTGTATACTTCTGATCAAAATATGAACATGGGTAACTTATCTTCCAATCATACTTTTCATGTCATAACTGAATGACTCCTTTTGATTTTGATTGATGTCTCCTCCTGATTTGGTGCCAATTGATGCATTATTTTCTTGAGAGATTTAGGTTGGAAGAGGGATTACTCCCAATTTATGCCTAAGATATTCAAATACATCTATTCTTAACGGTTTTGTGAAAATATCTACCACATGATATTGTGTCGGGACATATTCCAATTTAATGTTCTTATTTTCAGCCTGATCTCATAGATAGTGGTATTTTATGGGAATATGTTTTGATTTGGAGTGTTGGACAAGATTCTTGGAGAGACTTATAGTGCTTGTATTATCACAGTGGATAATAGTAGGTTCTTCAAATACTATTTTGATGTCTTGTAAGGTTTGTTTCATCCATTCCACTTGTGTGCAAGATTTTTCTGCTGCAATATACTCAACTTCAGTGCTAGACAGAGAAATTGAGGGTTGTTTCTTGCTTATCCAAGATACCAATGATTATCCCAAAAAGAATGCTCCTCCACTTGTACTTTTTATGTCATCTACACTACCTGCCCAATCAACATCTAAATAGGCATTTAATGTGAATGAGTCCTTTATAGGGTACCACAAACCAAGATCTACAGTTCCTTTCAAAAACCTAAATATTCTTTTTACATCTTGAACATGGCTCTCCTTTGGTGTTTCTTGGAATCTAGCCACCATCCCAACAACTTGCTTGACATCAAGTCTAGAAGTTGTTACATAGAGTAAAGTCCCAATCATTTATCTGTAGTGTTTTGGATCTACAACTTTGGACTCATCTTCCTTTCTTAGTTTGCATCCAACTGTCATAGGTGTACTAATAGTTTTTCAATCCTCTAACTAGAATCTCTTAAGCATATATTTAACATACTTACACTGATGGATAAATACTCCTCTTTTGGACTGTATTTTTTGTAATCGAAGAAAGAAATCCAGTTCGCCAAGAAAATACATTTCAAATTCTTGCTGCATCATCCTAGCAAAGTCATTACTCATTTTTTCTTCATCACTGCCAAATATAATATCATCAACATATACTTCCACAATCATCATATTATTACCATTAATTTTACATTAAAGATTGTTGTCTGTCGATCTTGTTTTAAGGATGTGTTTTTGTAAGTAAGAATCTAGCCTTGCATACCAATCTCTAGGTGTTTGTTTTAGCCCATAGAGTGCTTTGTTTAGTTTACAAACATAGTCTCCTTTGTTAGTTAATTGAAACCCTTCTGGTTTCTCAATATAGACTTCTTCTTCTAAGTTTCCATTGAGAAATTCTGACTTGACATCCATTTGGTATACTTTAAATTTTTTGTAGCTGTAGAAGACTAGGAACATCCTAAATGCCTCTAATCTGGCCATAGGTGAAAAGGTTTCTTCATAGTCTACTCCTTCAACTTGAGAAGATCCTTTACATACCAATATGGATTTGTTCCTGATTACTTTCCCATTCTCATTCATTTTGTTTTTATACACCCATTTAGTTCCAATGACATTTTTGTTTTTTGGTCTTGGAACTGGTTCCCGGGTTTGAATTTTTTCAATCTAGTCCAATTCTTCATTCATAGAATTGACCCAATTCTCATCTTTACATGCCTCTTTGATTGAGATGGGCTCAATATGTGACAAAAGTGCTATTTATGTTTGATACAACAATTGTCTTCTTGTGTGCACTCCATCACTCTTATTTCCAATAATCAATTCTTCAGGATGATTCTTTTGAGTCATTCTAGAAGGTGTCTTTGTGTCTCTTCTTAGGGATTCTTATCTTATCTCTTCTTCTTGAATATCCTCTTTGTATTCACTAGTATCCATATCATCCTCTTCCCTTTCTTATTTATCCTCTTCTACTTCTTTTGTTTGTGTACCAACTAACTCATCATCATCTTCATCTTCACTGTCAAGTATAGTCTCTTGATTTTTTATCCTTATTGTGTTAAGATCATCCACCTTGACATCTGCACTCTAAAAAATCTTATGTAATCTAATATTGTAGCATATGTATTCCTTTTTGGTAGAGGCATGTCCAAGAAAGATAAATTTATCAGATCTAGCATCAAATTTTCTTAGATTCTCATCAAGCCTTTTGATGTAGCACTTACTTCCAAAGACCTTGAAGTATTTTACCGATGGACCTCTTCCAAACCATAGTTCATAAGGGGTCTTATTAATATTAATATTGAGCTGACCTCCATTCAATATGTATACTGTTGTGCTCACAGCTTCCCTCCAATATCGATCAAACAATTTTTCTTCATTGAGCATAGTCCTTGCAGCCTCCTGAATTGTTCTATTCCTTCTCTCAGCAATCCCATTTTGCTGAGGTGTTCTGGCAGCAGATAATTGTCTTTTTATTCCATGGGTTTCATAGAAGAGATCAAACTCTTTTGAGGTGAAATCACTATCATTTTCTAATCTAAGATATTTGATTTTTGTCTCCTTTTCATTTTCAACAAGGGTTTTAAAGGTTTTGAATTTGTTAAGTGCTTCTGATTTTTCTTTGAAAAAACATATCCAACCCATTCTAGTAAAATCATCAATGAACAAAATAAAGTAGGACTCTCATTGAAAACTCTTGGTATTTGTAGGTCCACATAGGTTAGTGTGAACAAGATATAAAGGTTTTGGGGTTGTTTATTCTTTTTCTTTGAACCTTATTCTAGTTTGCTTCCCTAGTTGACAGTGTCTACACATAGTGTTTGAGGGATTTTTTTAATCTTTGACAAGTTTCTTACTGCACCAATATTGTTGAATTTTACTAGATTGTCAAAGTTAATGTGCCTCAACCTTCCATGCCATAGCCAACTTTCATCTACTAGATTTATATGACATTCCTCATTCAATTTTGCATCTAGTATATATACATTTTCGGGAGTTCTCGGAGCAATACCAACAAATTTTCCTGTGTCTTCTCTCCTAATCTCACATTTTTGGGAATCAAAGATGAAGAAGTGCCCCTAATCATAGGTTTGTATGACACTTAATAGACTAAGTTTCATTTTTCAACAAACACCACATTTTTGGCTTTGTCTTTTCCCAAAATCATAGTGCCTTTCCCAAGTATGTTACCTGAAGCATCATCACCAAATGTAACTTTACCCTTTTGTTTCTTTAAGTCTACAAACTTGTCCTTGTTACCTGTCATATGTTTTGAGAACCCATTGTCAACATACTAGAGGTCTTTTTTATCCCGGGCTTTTAAGACAATAAGGCATTCCCTTTTTGATGTTTTTTCTCTCCAAAGTTTATTTTTCTCTCTAATGAACTTTGGTTGTTTTGAAACTTCCATTAATCTGTAATTAATGGCCTTATGTCCATAGTTATGACATTTGAAGAATTCTAGGTCCCCTTCTTGTAGAGGTGAAAAGGAGTTATAGTTTCTACTTTTAAATCGATTTACAACTTGTTTATTTTTAAGGTTATAGTTCTTAACCTTTAAATTTTTTCTTCTATATGCTCTACAATTCATAAATTTGTGTCTGAAATTAGATCATGCAAAGAAATAACCAAAGAAAATGCAAGGATACCTGTTTTGATAAACCTTCTTTGGTATTGTCTTGTTTTCCTTTTTGATGGGTGGAAGTAGTCCTCTGGAGTTCTGGTCATTACTTGTCTTCTCTTCGTTTTTCTTGTTGAATGTACTGAGGAGAGCATCTGCATAAGATTTTGAGTTGAATTGGATTGTTTATTGAGAATAACCTATTCCATTTTTATTACCTAAATCCCTTTGTGTGGTAATAATCTTATCCAATATTTTAGAGCTATTCTCCTATCTTGTTTGAATGAATTTGGTATCAAGTTGTTTTCTTAGGTGAACTATTTCTGCCTCCATTCTTTCACAGGTTATTTGTTTTTCTTTAAGAGACTTTTCTAGACTTTCTTCAATCCTATTTCCTTCTAGGATTTGGTTTTCCAGGTTTCTCATGTGTTTGTCCATCTCCTCTTCTTTATGTTCATGTTTCTCCTTTTGTTCAACTACAAAAATTTTCAACTGTCTATATCTGGTTTTGTATTTTCTTAATTCATCCAAGGCACTGAGAAGTTCTTCTTCCATATTAACTTCTGCTCCATCTTCTGACTCTTTTTCATGTTTAATGTCTTCTATATCATCAGACTCTTCAATACCTAGAAAAAGGACTTCATCATCATTGTTGTAACTAGACTCTGACGAACTATTGTTTTCTTCTTTTAAGTAAAAGTCATTTTTCCCTTTGTAAAACTTTTTCTTGTAGTTGGGTTTTTCCTTTTTCTTGTACTGTTTGGTTTTGTTTTCTTCATCTTTAGGGTCCTCCTTGGGATAGGGACACTTGGATGCAAATTGGCCAACCTTGCCACAGTTAAAACATTTGAAAGGCAACTTGCCTTTGTACTTCCCTAATCCTTTCTGAAGTTTTTTAATGAAATTTTCTTCTTCCACATCACATTCTTCATCATGGCTGGATTGAAGTTTTTGCTTCTGATTCTTTTTTTTCTTAAGTACCTTGAAGGATACCTCTCCTTGTGAGAGATTCTCATGACCTAATCTTAACTCATAGGATGTGAGGATTCCATACAATTCGTCCATGGTGAGTTTATCTAGATTTTCTCGATCTTCAATAGGAGACACTTTAGGATTGTATAGAACAGGTGGTGTTCTTAGAATTTTTTCAACTATCTCATTCTCTGATACTTCTACTCCTAATCCTCTGATTGAATTAATAATATTATCAACTCTTCTGAAGTACTTAGGTATATTTTCCTCATCTTTCATTTTTAGGCCTTCATATTGTACTTTGAGAGTCTGGAGTTTGGCTCTTAACCTTGGTATCTCCTGCATATATAGTTTCCAATTTATCCAAGAGTTGTTTTTCATTATTACAGTTTAGTACCTTAGCAAGGATTTTCTTACTCAGTTCAACTTGTAGTGTGTTAAGGATTTTGCATGTTCCCAAAACTTTTTCCTGTCTTCTACTTCTATGGGCATGGCTTTTGGAACATCATATCCCTTTTAAACTAATGTCCATACTTCCAGTCCAATGGACATTAGATAGCTTTTCATTCTAACACTCCAGAAGGCATAGTCTTCACCATTAAATAGGGGGATTATTTATGACATCTTCAACTATTGATCCATTTTGATGTATATTCCTCTTCAAGTGATTTAAACCATTTGTGAAGAGACCCGCTCTGATACCAATTGAAGNGGGGGGGGGGGTGAATCAGCGACACAATAATTTTATCATTTTATTTTATTTATGTAAACATAATTTTGACACAATATTTATCGTGGAATCCAATTGGGAAAAACCACAAACTATTTTATATTAACTGCAAAATTTGTTTTAAATGTTACATAGAAGGAAGATATTCTTCCTTTTCGACCAACACTAACTGACCAGAATGCATGATCCATATTTTATGAGAAGAATGAAATGAATGCATATTATTAATAGGTGCTTAAAAAAAAATAACAGAGATACAGTAAAACTATTTTTCTATTCAATAATGAAATAAGACGAAACTATAAAATGCAGTGGAAACAAGCTTGCTGGAATGGTGGCAGCTTATCTTTGAGAAGAGATGTGACGGCTGCATTCATTCACAAGAAAAAGATTACAATGAGGCTTTGAAGGAATTTTTTCAATAAAAAAGAATGAAAAAAACCTTAGACATCCAAAAACCTAACCCTAGGAGATGAAGCACCAAAAGTCATGTTGGCCCCGTTTGGGTAAGTTAGTACATCAACTTCCTGGGGTTGTAATGTTTGCATACGATCTTCGTTTTAGGCATGTGATAGCCCATTGGAAAGGTATCGTCGAGGAGATTCATTTTGGGGGCTCAATCATGCCTTCAACTATCATTGAGAAGCTAGATACTGAAAAAACTTCATTTAGGCCCTCAAAATGGCCCCAGAAGTTAAAACTGCTAAAAATAGTAAATTGCCAAAATTGTCAGAAAACGTTTTTGAGACAGTTGGAAAAGGTGGGTGGCCACCGATATCCATATAGATTAATACTCTCTCCTTAGAAAGTAATGGTATCCATTGAGTTGAGGTCCCCCATCACATGAGGAAATTTCTGTTGAATTTGGCCCTGGGTGAGCCACTTGCCTTGGTGCAGGAGCTGCCCTATTTTGACTACTCAATAAAGGTGGATCCTTTGTTGTCGAGTTCCCTTGATCTGTGTGTCCACAATTTGATCATTGGATGCCTATTTTATGTAGTTAGGGTTGATCTCTATTGGTGTCAGTTGTTCTACTACTTCTAAGGTGGCCAATAATGGTGGGAAATAAGGAAAAAGGAGATCCATGTTAAACACTGGGTGCAAGCCAAGGAAACAAGGAATGCTGAGCTCAAAATAATTATCCTCCATGGCCTTGGTGATAGTGTACGAACCATAACGGAGTGGGTGAATCTTCTGATGGGGTCCCGTAAGGAGTTCTTTCTACAAGTGCAACCAAAATTTGTCGCCCACCTAAAACTTATGTGGCACCCGATGTTGATCATGGCGTTGTTTGTACTTATCATTGGACTTCTGTAGGATATCCTGAACCTATTGGCGGATGTGTTGGATCTGCTCAATGAACCGGGTGGCTTTGTCAACTTCAGTTGGAGTAAGAGATGAGTCATTCAAGGTGACCGCAAGGGGAAGTGCAACATCTATGGGACCCAATGGTTGGAATCCCAACCCCACCTGAAAGAGGCTATGCTTGGTTGAGCTATGCAAGGCTTGGTTGTAGCTATGCTAGACATAGGGAAGGCTCTCATCCCATGTGAGAGGGCGATTTGAATTATACATGTGAAGGATATGCACACTCATTCGATTTACAACCTCGGTTTGGCCATCTGTCTAGGGATGGAAGGCTGTGGATTTGGTGAGCTTGGTGTCTAGTAGTGACCAGAGGCTCGACTAGAATGTGTTGAGAAATTGACTGTCCCGATCTGAGACAATGGTTTGTGGGATTCCAAAATGTACCCAGACTTGTTCAAATAAGAGCTTGGCATTGGCCTCTACTGTGATGCTCTTATTGCAAACAACCAGAATCACCATCTTAGAAAAGTGATCAACAACCAAAAAAACACAGTCATTTCCCCGCTTGGTGGATGGGAGGCCCGACATGTAGTCCATTGAGATGGATTCCCATGGCCTGTTAGGAGTAGGAAGAGGGGTGTATAGACCCTATTTCTTAATGGTTGGTTTGGCAATAATTCAGGGAGTGAAGGACCCGATATACTTGTTGACCTACTGTCGATGTTTCGACCAGTAGAAATGTTTCTGTAGCATTGCCACTGTCTTTTCGATGCCGAAGTTTCCTGCCACCCGACTGTAGTGGGATTCCCAAATCATCTTCTCTCACTCACTTGATGGAACACATATATGATCCAGATGACACAACAACCCATTGTGAAGATGGAAATTATCAACAACTGCATTTGCACCCAACATTTGGTAAGTGGTGGCGAAGTCAGGGTCTATCTCATAGAGTTGGGGCCATCCATATGTCTCATGGCCACAAGAGTCTAACACTGTGGTGAGTGTCGCGACTGGTGATCTATTGAGGCAATCAACGATGCGATTGGTGCTTCATGTTTTATATTTGATGTTGAGGTGGAATTGTTGCAAATATGTGGACCACTTTTGATGGCAGTCATTCTACAATTTTCCCTATGTTTACATGAACTGCAGTGGCTTATGATCAGTGTGGATGATTGTCTCCTTCCCAAGAATGTAGTGTATCCACTGGCGGCAGGATTTCACAATGGAGTGCATTTCTTTGTCATAAGTAGGGTACTTATGGATAGTATATTATAATGTCTCACTATGAAAGGCCACGGGGTGGTCGTGCTGAGTGAGAACGATGCCCATAACATAGTCTGAAGCATCTGTATCGATATCCAAGGGATGTTGCAGGTTTGGTAGTGAAAGTACTGGGGTTGAGCACAAGTGCTGCTTCAAATCATCGAACACTTGTTGTTGGGACTGACCCCACACAAATTTCTCTTTACCACCACCTCTGTTTATTTGGTTGAGGGCCCATGTAATATGGGAGAATCCCAACACGAACCTGCAGTAGAAATTGGCAAGGCCCAAGAAGCTTCGAAGCTCAGTGAGTGTTGTTGGGGATAACCAGTCATGAATGACTTGGATCTTGGCTAGATCCACATGTACGCCATGCCAATCAATGATGTAGCCCAGGTAATGGACCCTGTCCATGTCAAAGGAGCATTTTTCCAAGTTGGCATATATCTTGTGCTGCCGTAAGGTGTGCATAACCTGTTGAATATGCTGCAAGTGTTCGGCCCAAGTCTTGTTGTAAATTAGAATGTCATCTAGATACACCACTACAAAAGTATTTGTGAATGGTGGAAGGATATCGTCCATCATCCTCATGAAATTGGTTGGAGCATTTGTCAAAATAAAGGGCATGACCAACCATTCAAAAAGGCCTTCCTTTGACTTGAAGGTAGTCTTCCATACATCTGTTTGTTCTAACGAGACCTGGTGGTATCTAGACTTCATATCAATCTTACTAAAGTATTTGGCCCCCATGAGTTGATCATGGAGGTCGTCGATTTGGGGAATCAGGTACTAGTTTCTGACTGTGATTTTATTCAGAGCCCGGTAATCAATACAGAGTTTCCAGGTTCCATCTTTCTTCTATACCAACATGATTGGGCTCCCACAAGGTGATGAATTGGGATAGATGTGCCCCTTGTGGAGCAGTTATTGGATCTATTGCTTGATCTCCTCATTCTCTAAGAAAGAGTGACGGTAGACTGGCCCATTGG
>SNQJ01S0051014.1:20548-35246 GCA_010110895.2 Picea sitchensis
GAATATTCACTACATGTGGATGAAGAGTTAATAGCAAATACTCTTGGAAAACCCTGAATTTTCAATTGAAGTCATGTAAATTTATGTAGGAAAATTAAATGTTTTTATTACTTGTATTATTTTTTTTACTTCTTAAAATATTTAGAGTGAAAACTGAGCAACCATTTAAATTTGGTTTTCCCATTTGGGTTCTATGATAACTACATAGTATTTGGGCATGTATTTCTCTGTGGATGTGGATTAATTTGTGTGTGTGGAATGATGCTCTTATTTTGTTTAATTTTTTGTTTTGAGTTGTGAATGGTGATAGTTAAGAATGGAAAGAAGAAAATATTGTATGTGAATTATTTTTTATATTGGCTAAGCTTAATATGATGCCTATAGTTGAATTCATGGTTAAAATGAAGAATTACTCGTTGTATTTATGTTAGCTTCACCCAAAAAATCATTTTCCAATTAATACTATGTATTTCAATGGTTCCATGGTTATTTTAATGTTGTGAAATTTCAATATTTGTTATAGCTCTGTAGATTTACTTCATAATTCCTTTCTTCCTTAAAAAATAAATATTTCCAACAACTCTTTATTCACCACCATTCATTTTATTCTGAGACCGTAGATATATGTGTTTATTTCTTTTGTTTTTCCAACAATTAAAGTATTATATTATTTTATTATTATTATTTAATATGGCAAAGGATCACAACTGAAACATATATATCCATAGAACAATAAGATATATTCTCAGGGAAACCCTCAAGTGGTAGAAAACCCTGCAAACTTTCATCAATATATATTCCTCCAACATGTACACTTTCATACAATGTTCTTTCACGAAATCAAGACCAAACAGACCCAAACACGAACCAAGAATAGCCTCCTAGATAAGTGAGTACTACTCTCTTGTACTTCAATTCAATGAATGATCAAAATGACTCGATATAACCTCTATTTATACTCTAAAATACCTAAAAGACATGACTTATCAATAAACCCTTTCACAATTACACTTAAGAATAACCAATACAATTATAGTTGGGAATAACTTATGAAATTACATAAAATCTCAACACTCCCTCTTAATGAGGAAGGTATTATATCAGGCACAGACTCTAGCAATGTCACCATCCACACGAGCTCTTGACCATTTATTGTCGGACACACGAATCTATACATCGTAGGAAATCCATAGTGACTTCACAACATGCATCCAAGGTCGGTGGGTAGCTCTCTAATAGCTACAACATGTCATCATGAAACTATCCAGTTTCCTGTAGAAAAATCAGATATCTTATGCATGACAACTAGTACCCTTTGATAACATATGTACCTAATCTCTTCAGCATGCATCCAGGGCCGGTGTGTTGATGATTAAAATTGCAACGAGGAATTTCTCCCACAAAGTATTGCTTAAGCCCTATTATTTAAACTATGCTAATAATATAATACTAGTAGGTGGGACCCCCTTGTAGATTGGAGGTTCAAAGATAGACATATCACATTTTTTTTTTTCTGTTGTTGTTTCAACGCTGCTTACACAGTCCTAGATGGTTGAAAATGTAGTCTTGGTTTCATTTCGACGTAGTAACATGTGAATGATGCATTTTATGGGATGTTTCTTCAATTCAAGGCATTATTTTTTATGTTACGATGGGCATGTAATTACAGTTGCTATGATTTAATCATGTCACAAATCACCATGATCTACTACCTGGCCACATACACACAAGAAATATGTTAGTAACAACATAAAAAAAACAAAGAAAGGAAACTCATGAAAAAAACCTAAAATGAAAGGATATATGTTTAAGCTATGTTAAAGGTTATGTGCAAATGGAAAAGTAAAAGATGTTAGTGTTAGTCCTAACTATTATATGGTTGGTTAGTGGCTATGAGATTTTCATTTGATTTATTTTGAGGTGCATGTAACATTGCAATACATATGATATGCCATAAAAACTTGGTAAAGGTTAACGTGTGATGTTGGGTGGCACATTGGGCAAGGAATGTCATCGTATATTTCAATGGTTTGGGCATTGAATACATGGTTAAATGATATGGTGAATGTTTGGTTGTCTTGTACTTCATAATTGAATAGGATAGGAGATGGAAGCGACGTGCAGTAAATGCACGTCACTCCTTAATCCCCCCATCGGTCGTCACCCTAGTATTTTTCTTTGTTGCATTTCGGTCTGTTGGTGGTTAAGCTCTACATTTCAGGCTTGGGAAGAAATATGCTCAACCAACTCGCCCTTTTAATCTCTCTATTACAGGTATGGTTCTTTTTCACTCCATCCATGAATTATGCTTTGTGTATGAACAAACAATGGCTCAGTTATTCTTGGGTTTGTGTGTTTCTGAGAATTTCAACTGTGTAAATGTGTGTTATTTCTCTCTGAGATGACTGTGTAATTGTTTGGATTGCAAACAAAAGAATTGGTTTTTTGGTTGAGTTGTACATTTACTGGTTGATCTATTGATTAAAATAGTGGTGGGTCTCTATGGATATTACGTGAATGTAGAGGGTTTTTCTTTGTGTTAAAAAAGTGGAGAGTTTCACTCTATGTATTATTGTCGGTTGTTCCTCACAGTCATGAATGTAACCCTATCCAGTCGCATTTGGATTTTCATTCGATTGTTGTGTATTTTTTTCATACCAAAGTCATGGTCGTGGGATCATTCTCATTATCTTGGCACCAAAGTATCTCAAGAATTGGTCTTAGGGTGGCCATAAATTTGATATATACCGTAAGGTTCTGGGCGGATATAAGTTATGCCTCGGTGTTATGCGTCCTCACTAGTATTGTTGTCAAATGGTTCGGCTCTTAAGAAAATAGACAGAGGTTATATCTTTGTGTGTTCTTTTTTACTATCAATGTTCATTCAACATTTTCCTCTCCTCTGGAACCATAAAATACACTATGTGCATCGGCCTTTTCTACTCCACACGTCGTTGTCTTCCTCTATGGCTAACTATTGTTCCATTTCTGAGACTAGGAGTTACAAGGAGACCTCGTGTCTTACTACTGTGTCTGTATCGAAAGGGTTTTTCCTGTGGTTGATATGTCCCTGAGGGCCTCCAGTTCTCTGTGCTATTATTAAATGAAAACGCTCTTGATTTTCTCCTTATATATGTTGTGACAGAGCCCGATTTTAAATCTCCAACTGTTCTTTCTCCCTTCGGGCATATTCTTGGTTGTCAAATATTGGTTATCAAGTGGAGTGGTTATGGAATTTTTTGTTGAGTCTTTATCTCGTCTTTCTATGATTAAATTGGTTGAATAGTTACAACTGGGAATGAGTAACTATATACAGTCGAGGGTTGTTATCCTCTTGTTATGTTTCCACTGGCTGTGTTCTTACAGCGTGATCTTAATTGCAAATTGGAAAAACCTGTGTGTTTCGGTAGGCCCGATCAGGGTTATGACTAATGATGGAAATGGTGACTGTGTGTATTTGGTTATGTTCATTGTGCATATATTATTGAATCATCATGCATATTGTAAATGGTTACATCGGCAATGATGAGGCTCGGGTTTTATGTTCACTGTGGTTCCGTTGAAAAAACTTATTGGTTAATATGATGAAGAAAGTGAGTAATCAGGCATGTTTGGAGGTTTGTTCATATTTGTAAAGGGACCTGTGTATATTTAAATTTGGCCCAATCGTGAATTGGTAGACAATGGATGTTGTTTTATAGTGATGCAGAGGTAGACAAATGTTGTTGTGTGTTTTCTTTAAATTATTAAAAGGAAAGGAAAGAAATTAAAGACCAAGCACTTTCTTAACATGACTATTGAATGGAAATTTATTTCATTTATGAGTATGATTGCACAGACTGTTATAAATTGAGAAGTTTTGAGGAATTTAAACGTTGGAACAACAAACAGTTTCATACACAATAATTGTTGATATAGTGTTGGTATTTTTTGTATTTATTTTAGTACAAAGTTATGTTTATTGATTACTTGATTTGTTTTATGAACAATATTAGTTATTTACCTATCATTCTCTCACTTTTCTTCACATTACAAATCCCCTCACATTCCCAGATTCACTACTCATGCCCTGTTCTTAAAATTAAATTATAATTAAATGAAAACTTGGTATGATAGCATTTGAAGGATGACACAGAGATGAGTTACAGTTGATATGTTTTGTTATTACAACATAGTTGATTGTTTGATGATTTGTTGAGAAGTAACCATGATCTATTCCCTTTCATTTGATCACTTTTCGCTCAATACAACCCCTCATATATCCCAGAACCTTTATTCACCCCCTGCTCATGGACAAGTATTAAACAATTTTTAATAGATTGGATTGCATGAGTATGATGTGTTGTTGAGCCAAAGTTTGTTTCATATTTAAAGAGATGTCATGCATGGTTTGTTGAAGAAACTAGTTGCTAATAAATGTTGAATACATGAATGAGCTTCTTTAGTAGAGGAAGCCATGGCTGGAATAACAAGGGAAGAGGAAATTGGAACAGGGGCCCTAGAAGGCCAAGGTTTTCGATACATTTTGATGCATATACACAATATTTGAACCAACTATTCCAAGATGGGTTTTTCAACTGGATTGGACAAGGAGTGGTCCAACCTAGGCCAGAAAGGCCTCCTTTCCAACCCCAACATGTCCCTGGTATCCCAATTCCCCCTCATGTCTCATTGCAACCTGAAGTCCCTGAAAATGATAGATGACAAGAGATTGTCCACCCAACAGTATCCCAACATCATGGCTGGCCCAATTTGTCTCTACATGTTCCTCCTCGATCGGTTAACCCAATTTTCCAAGCTTCCCCTGCACACTCACCTATATAGTCTTCCCACACAAGAAAGAGTCTAAAAACCGAAGCCCATCATGCACCTGATAAAGGAAAAGATGTTGTTGCCCCCTCTTCTCCCTCAAGTGACTCTGCCAAATCTGTTTCATCCTGCATGCACTTAAGAGATGATTGCTCTCATGTTATCAGTGATATCAGGCCTAAAGGCTCCACACAACCTAAGGAAAATTTAGAGAAATCAAAGGGAGACAATAGAAACAAAGGGAAAATTGCCTTCGAGAGTGGAAAATATGGTTTTTGAGCGTATTTATTTATTGATTGTTGAGAACATTTGACTGCTGAAGTTTTTGAACAACATGCTATTTTTGGATATTTTGGATATTATTTTTTGGATATGGTTTCAAATATCATTGATTTTGATTTTCAAATTATGAGAATGATGATGGGAGCCACAAGGATGTGTTTGATTGATTGACTAGTTGTGTTTATGTTTGATAAGAAACTAAAGGGAGTGACAAGGGGTCCCACCTACTAGTTATTATTTATTAAATACACTTATTATTATTTTATTAATTTTCCCCCTAAACTAAACATTAGTTAAGTTTTAGTTAACTTAACTAAAAGAGGAAGTTTAACTACTTCAACTAATTATGATTGCTTAAAGGAAAAAAGAGAAGGAGGAACAATGGAGAATAGAAGGAGAAAGCATACTAAGGTCTACTCTTGAGTTTTATTGAGATAGTCCATTTTTCATTCATCCTTTAATTCATTGAAATCCTAATTCTCTTTTATGACAGCAGGGTCCTATTCTAGACAATAAGATTCAAGGTTGAATTACATCATTCAAACACTTGTTTTTCAGAGGTGTTGATCTATCTTTGATAGTCTGTGTAGACTTGTCTGTTTGTGAATTAAATTTCATGACTGATAAAGGATATTGTGCAGAGTCGAGTGGGAAAGAATATGTGGCAAGATGATCCAGCTTTTAAAGTTCATTTTTTTTATTCTCTATCAGAAGTCCTTTTGTATGGTTTTCATCGGGGACATCTAAGTTTGACATTGGTCCAAACTTCCTCGGGGAATTTCGTAAAGATGACGATTCTTTTGATTAATTGGAATGAAATAAGTGATTGCTTTATGTGTCATCTGTGTTAATTATTGACTTGGTATTTTTTATGATGTCTCTACATTTACTTTTACATCTGTTATATTCAGAAAATTACATAAATATTGAATTTTTCAACAATCTTTTATTTATAAGAAAATCAACCTAAGCCATTGTAACCAATACTTTTGGATTAGGAAACAATTTTTGAGGCTATAAACATAGGGTGATATTCTCGTCTATCTTGATTTAGCCAAGCAATATCTGAAAATGCTTGAGTAAGATCATTTCATATATTTTCCTCAACATTTATTTGGCGACCATACTGGGGAGATCTTCCATATCTTTCTAGTTGATTTCCATGCTTGATTATCATCAAATATTTCGACTTTTCTGATATTGATTTTATGACTGCTTCATTTCTTAATGATTGTACCTATTGAAATGTAGCCTAATATTGAGCTTGGTCTTCAATATCATACCAGGATTGCTTTAAACTTGTTTAACACCATCTTAGATATCGTTAATACCTAGGCTGAGATGAATTGCTCATGGGAAGCAATTGAACAAGACATAAGTTCCCAAGAACGTTGGGAAGCTAGGCATAGACAACTTAGGAATCAACCATAACTTTCTTTTCCTTCATTTTTGATCTTTTTTTCATGTCCTTAGACCCTCGTTTTTCTAGGAGAAGAAGAGGTTTATCACCTGAAATTAATCCTATTGTTGAAATGGGAAGAAGGAATGTTGTGTTATCAACCCAACACAATGCTCTAAGGAGAACCTTGTATGATTCATCTAGATCAACTTTTTCTCCCTTACCTATTATCCACAATATGGAATCTAGTGGTGGCTCTGGTGGCACCAGAGGTGCTTCTTCATCTCAATCTTCAGCTTCATCAGTGATTGGTAGCTTATATAGTCACCAAGTCCCTATCCAATCTACCACGAACCCCGCCAAAGCCATTAAAAAGTATGGACTTTTTCAGTTTGAAGAAGATGCTACAACCACACCATGGCATGTTTCCTCCCCTCTTAACATGGCACCTGCTACTCATCCACTTCCTAAATTCAAAGATAATCTCCCTATGTTTTCAGGGAATAACATTGTCACTACGAATGAACACTTGGTGGAATTTTCTAATGCATGTCACAACATAGGAGCCAATGACAACGATACTTGTAAATGCTTATTTGTCAATTCCCTTGAAGGGAAGGCTGCGACCGATTTCTTTGATCTTCCCCCGAAGATTTTATCTACTTGGGAGGATTTATTCTATTGGTTAAAATCCACCTATGGGAAATCCAAAATCCTAGCCGAGCAGTTACAAGAATACAATAACATCGCTTATAAGGATGGTGAGACTATCAAGTCCTTCAAATTGTGTTTCACCAAGTTATACAATCAAATCCCTGAACTCATTCGTCCTTAGAACCAAGTTGATTTCATGCATTATTATAATGCATTACCTTCCCCCTATCGTCATAGGCTTGAGAAGGCCATTGATAGCCTCAGTTATGCTCTACATACTTGTTTAGAGTATGAAGAACAACTTGAAAGAACAAGTCTTCCTCAGGGAGACTCAGTTAAATAAACAAACATGTCTGCCCTCTTACAGCTTGTACAAGACATGAATAATCATATGATAGCGTATGAGAGAATAGGAAATGTCTCCCCTCTTACCCCTGGAGCTTCATCCTCTTCTGCACCCCACTTTAGAAATCCAAATGAAAATAATTTTCATCCTAAAGCTATCATGCCCCGTAGTTGGTGTAACTTTTGCGAGGAACACCATGAGGAAAGTACATGTGAGGTAAAGAAGAGGGCCAAAGATAAAATATTTGTAAAGAGACCTAAAACTACCATCGTTGTCCTAGAATTTGTAGAGACAGAAGATGTCATGATCATAAATACTAGGAATAAACCCTATGCTCCCAAAAGAAAATATGATCCTCCCTGCAATTATTCTAGCCCAAGCTCATCCTCACCAACTTCTATTGTTTAGGTTCCTAAGGCTCCTGACAATAAAGGAACTACTTCTCCTCTCCCCTCTTCTAAATACAAGATTCTAAATCAGTTGGCCAACATCAAAGCAGATGCAACCCTTCTGGACATGGTTGTCGCCCCTGAACAACAGAAGCATCTAAAACAATTCATGTAAGGAAAATCTTGCATTGTAGCCAACCTCTCTAAAGAGGTAGATGAAGATGATTTGTTTGTAAATAAAGTAGGTGTACATAAATTTAGACACCCTGTCAAAAATCCCCCTTTTTATATTTCTATAAAGATTATGGATAAGATTTCCCATTGTTGCCTCATTGACGGCGGTTCAGGCCCAAGTGTAATGTCGAAGATTATTATGGAAGAGCTAGGATTTTCTTGTACAAATGAAAACGCTAGAAGCATGTTCTCTTATAATAGTCTCCAACAAACGACCATAGGTGAAATCAAGGATGTGACCTTGGTTTTGTGTGCGCACCCTGAAATTAGTACAACCCTTAATATTCAGGTAATCGATATGTCAGTAAGTAAATACTCGATCATCCTAGGAAGATATTGGCAAGCTTTGACGGGTGGATACCTCTCACTCAATGAGACACACTTATCTGCTCCTCGAAATGGTAAAAACATCATAGTCCTTAGAGAGGGAAGGATTTCACCTTACATAGAAAGTGTCCCACAACCTAATGTGAATTATATCGAGGAGGACCTAGGAGTGTATTCCATCTTTGTCAAGGATGATAACACTCCCTTAGAACAAATTGGCTTAGACGATGGTATGTGGCATATGCATTTTGATGGTTCATGCTCCAATGAAGGAAACATAGTTGGTATTATCTTGTACTCTCCTGTGGGGAAAATTCATAATTTTTCCTATAGGTTAGGGTTTACTTGCACACACAATGTCACTGAATTTGAAGCATTACTATTAGGCATTGAAAACTCCTATAATATGGGTTGTGGTCACCTTATATTTTTTGGAGATTTCGATCTTGTTGTGAACCTTGTACGTAAGATATATTCTCCTAGCAACAAGTTTGGGCACTTATCTCGAACCTACTATCTTTCAACATCACTCATGTGAAAAGGGAATTGAACTCAATGGTTGGTCGATTAGCTATTTTTGCAGTCTCCCCTAATCAACAACTTCTAACACAAAGACCTTATTGTACTTTTCAATCTCGATATCATCCACATATCCCTGACAATATAGAATCATGGCAGGTTTTCCCTAGTGATGAAATCATTTGTGCTTTCATTAAAAATGAACCTTATAAGCCTAAGGAAATTATATCAATGGAAGAAATCAAAATTCCTAAAGGCTTGACTCCTCTAGAAAGTTCATTTTCATCGAGTGATGTAGGAAACAAAGAGAAACATAGAGAATATGAGTCGAAAGGGAAATTGGGTGAAACCATTACCTTGAACATTGGAACACCCGAGTCTCCAAAGGATGTTAAAATAGGTGCCCAATGTTCTGATGAATAAAAATTGAAGTTTGCCAGATTGCTTGGTGAATTTCAAAATGTTTTTGCTTGGTCTTATGAGGATATTCGTGGTTTTGATCCTGCTCTTATACAACATGCCATTCCTATCAAGGAGGGCATAAAACCAATTAGGAAAAAACAAAGACCTATTAACCCCGCACTAGAAGCAACTATTCGAAAGGAGTTGGAAAAACTCTTGAAAGTTGGGATTATCTTTCCAGTTAAGTATTCAGAATGAGGTCTAATTTGGTTCTCGTTCGGAAAACAACAGGTTAAATCAGATTATGCGTATATTTTCGCACATTGAATCAGGCTAGCATAAAATATCACTTTCCTCTCCCTAATATGGAAATGATTTTGCAGCAAGTTGCAAGGTCACAGATGATGTCTTTACTTTATGGTTTCTCTGGTTACAATCAAATCAAGGTAAAAAGGGATGATAAATATAAAACCACCTTTATTAAACATTGGGGAAATTTTTCTTATGAACATATGCCTCTTGGCTTATCTTATGCAGGTGCCACTTTTCAAAGAGCTATGCAGATATCTTTTGATGATTGGATCAGAAATATTATTCATATCTATCTTGATGACTTAACCGTGTACTCTAAAAGATGATCAGATGTTTCAAAGTTTCAAATATTATGGTTGGGTCCTTTCAAGATTGCTTTTGTCCTGGGTGCAAATCATTACATTCTAAAGGATTTACAAGAGTGATTTTTTTTCCTACAACACTAATGCTTCTCACTTAAAACATTACGTGGAACCAACTTGAAGAGTTTAACGCTATTTGGATTATCCTGTATTTTAGTAGTTTCATTTCTTCTTTTACAATAGTTTTGATTTCTTATTTTACATTAGTATTTTCATTTCTGTCATTTGATTTATGCTCACTCAAATTGTGTTGTTTCATTTTTGTTATGACATTTCTTGCTATCTTTTTTTTCTACTTTAGTTTTTGTCAAAAATAAAGTGTTGGATCAGTTTTCCCACATCGACACTCCTGCAAAGTATTGTTAATCAATAACAATCAATCTACATGACTGTTATTATGTTCCCCCCTGAAGGCATCATTGAAATTGTTATCTGATTTCACTGTTGTTTTACGAGATGGTTGGTTACATCTTGCTCCTTCTTTCCATTTCTTCATCCATTTTGAGATTCAAAAGAGCAAGTTCAGAAAAATTTTCTCCTTGAAGTCAAGAGAAAATTTTAGTTGAATGATTATGCTTACAGGGATAAAACCCCTCATACTTAACACTTTCCATGATTTATTTCCCAATTCCCGATCATCTTTCCATTCAATCCACTCACTTCCCCCTGTTGCATAATCATTCTGATTTATATCTTTTTGATCTGATGATTACTTGGTCTGCGAAACCAGACACTCCGAGTTCTTAATATGTTGGAAAGAGATTTCCCTGTGGAGTCACCATTTTGTTGACGATTAAAATCACAACGAGGAATTTTTCCCACAAAGTATTGCTTAAGCCCTATTATTTAAACTATGCTAATAATAATACTAGTAGGTGGGACCCCCTTGTAGACTAGAGGCTCAAAGATAGACATATCACATTTTTTTGTTGTTGCTATTTCGACATTGCTTACATAGTTCTACATGGTTGACAACACAGTCTTGGTTTCATTTTGAAATAGTAACAGGTGGATGATGCATTTTATGGGATGTTTATGCAATTCAAGGCATTATTTTTTATGTTATGATGGGCTTGTAATTATAGTTGCTATGATTTAATCATGTCACAAATCACCGTGATCTACTACCTGACCACATACACACAAGAAATATGTTAGTAACAACATAAGCAAAACATAGAAATGAAACTCATGAAAAAATCCTAAAAGGAAAGGATCTATGTTTAAGCTATGTTAAAGGTTATGTGCAAATGGAAAAGTAAAAGATGTTAGTGTTAGTCCTAACTATTATATGGTTGGTTAGTGGCTATATGATTTTCATTTGATTTATTTTGAGGTACATGTAACATTGCAATACATATGATATGGCATAAAAACTTGGCAAAGGTTAATGTGTGATGTTAGGTGGCGCATTGGGTAAGGAATATCATCGCAGATTTCAATGGTTTGGGTATTGAATACATGGTTAAATGATATGGTGAATTTTTGGTTGTCTTGTACTTTGGAATTGAATAGGATAGGAGATGGAAGTGATGTGCGGTAAATGCACGTCACTCCATACTCCCCCCATCAACCGTCACCCTAGTATTGTTCTTTGTTGCATTTCTGTCTATTGGTGGTTAAGCTCCGCATTTCAGGCTTGGGAAGAAATATTCTCATCCAACTCGCACTTTTAATCTCTCTGTTACATGTATGGTTCTTTTTCACTGCATCCATGAATTATGCTTTGTGTATGAACAAACAATGGCTCAGTTATGTTGGGTTTGTGTGTTCCTGAGAATTTCAACTGTGTAAATGCATGTTATTTCTCTCTGAGATGACTGTGTAATTGTTCGAATTGCAAGAAAAAGAATTGGTTTTTTGGTTGAGGGTTGCTCTATCGATTAAAATCGTGGTGGGTCTCTGTGGATATTAAGTGAATGTAGAGGGTTTCTCTCTGTGTTAAAATGGTGGAGAGTTTCACTTTGTGTATTATTGTCGGTTGTTCCCTCACAGTCATGAGTGTAACCCTACCCAGTCACATTCGGATTGCCATTCGGTTGTTGTGTATTTTCTTTATACTAGAGTCATGGTCATGGTCATGGGATCATTCTCATTGTCTTGGCACCAAAGTATCTCAAGAATCGGTCTTAGGGTGGCCATAACATTGATATATATCGTAAGGTTATCGACTGATATAAGTTATGCCTCAGTGCTATGCGTCCTGACTGGTATTGTTGTCAAATGGATTGGCTCTTAATAAAATAGATAGAGGTTATATATCTGTGTGTTCTTTGTAACTATCATTGTTCAGTCAACATTTGCCTCTCCTCTGCAAGCATAAAATGCACTATGTGCACCGACCTTTTCTACCCTACCTGATCTGAAAATAGAAGTTTGACTTGTTATGCTATGCAAGCACCCCCTACTTCAATAAAATAAACCTTACAGGACCTTGCTTCATGTGTTAAAATATGCAAGATGGTTTATGTGTTAAGTTCATGCTTCTTCTTTTCAATGTTCATGTGTGAAAAAATGTTCTTTTAAGAGGTTAATTATGTGCTATAAAAAAATACACAGCAACATAACTTGTAGCAAATAACACATCAAACTCACAACAATACCAAGATGATAAAGGAGTTCACCCCTCTCTGGGCTACATCTCCTTGAGCCTCCTTCAATGGACTAGGCTCTTTGGGATTAGTTTGTCAATGTTATTTTACAAGCTTCTTCTCAACTCCAATGGATTTACATACTGTACCATTGGGTTCAGAATACATAAAAACCCCAAAAATGACTATTAGAACTCTGAAAATGGATCTTGTCTCATCCAATCATGACCTCTTCTACATGTGGCCTCCAAGCTTCCCTGAGCTTCTCTGTGGAAAAAACACCTGTAAAAGTCCTCCAATGGATGTGAAACCTATCCCAATGTGTTCAGAGCATAATAATTAGTCAAAAATGACTATTCAGTCACAGAAAATAGACTAGGGCTCATCTGAGCATGGCCTCAAACAATGAGGGCTTCAAGCTCCTTGGAGCTTCCTCCAACTTCAATGGTGAAAAACTGCAAAAGAAGTCTTCAAATGCCTGTGAAAATAGTGCCAATGGACTCAGAACGTCCAAAAACCCCTAGCTGGGCTTTTTCGGCACCTCATTTGGCCAAAAACTGAAGAAGTCAGGCCTCCTGCCATTTTAATCCTTCAAGCTTCCTGTCTTTGGTTCACCATTTCGCACCTGTGTGTGAGTAACCTGGCTTCTGGGCGTTTTTCGTGCCTAAACTCAGCACCCGCGTGCATTCCGAAATTGGTGCTAAAATGTCGCATCGTTAGCGGAATTAGAGCCCCCAAAGTCAGAGGTGTTGGGCGCATGGGGGCCATATGGCCACGTCCCAGCAAATATAATTGGCTACGTTCCATGAATGAACCTAGACTTGACAAGTGTCCAGGCGCGTGGGCTTAACCGTTGGCAAAACTCCAAACTCCCGCGCGCGATATAGTATGTTTACATGTAACAAACAATGTGACCACGGGTTATATGTTAAAGCACAAACCCCGCGCACAAATGGTTATGGTTTCATGTTAATACAATAAAACCGTGGGTTATAATTAAAATACCCCCGCGCACGCAATCAAATGTATAGTGGTCACATGTAATATGATAGAACCACGGGTTAACTGTTCACAACGCGCGCCATTTCAAAACATAAATCCTGCGCGATATAATATGGCCATATGCAATAAACTATGTGACCGCGGGTCGGGGCTAAGCCTCGGCCTGACCCCCCGCCAAATTTTACACAATGTAAATTCACATAAATTTAAAACCATATTATATACAAGGAACATGGTATGGCATGTTGGTCGGGCAGACTATGTTAAAGCTTTCAACGGTGGGTAGAGGTCCGGGGGTCAAACCCCACGGACCCATAAAAATTTTAATAAACCAAACAATAGACCAATAGCCAATAAACGGGTGCCACGTGGCAGCCCATGATTGGGCCACGTGGCACCTTTCCATTCAACAATTAAACGCCACATGGAAACAGTCTACTCGTCCACGTGTTTTCCAATAGAGCATGCCACGTCAGCTACCACGGGTGAGTCGTACCATCATGCCATGTCAGCATCCGTACGGACTGTACGGACTGCCCAATCAGCGTCCCATTTTTTTTTCCTATTTGGCGATTCGAACAGATCGCGATATCTCTCGATCCTGACATCCGTTTGAGACAAAACGAGTTGTGTTGGGTTCGTGATGATGAGGGCTACGCTCTCGTTCGTTTTGAGGCAATTCCGAGAACGTTTATTTTTGAGCTAAAATTTACCCCTTGGTCCAGATTCTGATCACACCTTCCCACTGAAAGGCTTTTGGACCCACAAAAGCTTATGATTATCTATCTGGGCTTCAATACTCTTCTCCTTTCAAGTTCTATCAACTAATTCTACTTGAAAATTCTTTTCAACAATCACCTGGATACTTTGACATGCCTTGCACTGCAACTGACTATGTCCCTCAACCACTGTTCTCTGGTTGCTGCTGACCCACTGTTCTCTCTGTGCTTGGAATACTTCCAACCTTCCCACTGAGAATCAAGTCCCTCTTTCGAACTCTTTGGCGTCAACACAATCCGCTCTCCAATGGCTGCAAAAACTTTCCTACGACATCTTGTCACAAGCCAAGA
>SNQJ01S0051014.1:35816-53856 GCA_010110895.2 Picea sitchensis
AGATAGAGAGAGAGGAAGATAGAGAGGGGATTAGAGAAAGAGAGAGGAAGACAAAGAGGGGGGTTAAAGATAGTGTATAAGAATGTGAGAGGGAAAGAGAGGAAGACAGATATGGGGGTAGAGAGAGTGTGTGAGAGTGTTAGAGGGAGAGAGAGAGAGGTAGAGACTAGTGAGATGGAGAGAGAGGAAGATAAGAAGAGAGGACGTCGAGAGTGTGATAAATACAAATGAAGTAAGTTAAATTACTCACAATTAATATATGAGATAATTTATGAGTGTGACATGAAGACAAAGGAATACAGAGAGGGGGTAGAGAGAGAGGAAGACATAGAGGAATACAAAGAGAGTTAGTGAGAGTGTGAGAGGGATAGAGAGAGGTCAATAGTTATATGGAGAGAGACTTGATAGAGATAGAGCAAAAGAAAGGTCGAGAGTGTGACACAAATGAAGTAAATTAAATTAATCACAATCAATATTATATGAGAGAATACCCTAGGGTTCTGGACACAACTCCTACACCTTCAACCTAGTGCTCTAAAAATTGCCATATGCCTCATAGAACTTTCAATTTTAAGCCCATAGGTCCCAATTTTTCACCATGGGGCCTGGATAATATTAACTAGGGTAAATATTGAGAAACCATGCATAACTACAACCTCGACCATGGTTGCATGAGTTAGATGTGTTAGAAAAATAAGACAAAGAAACCCCTATGAATGTTTTGTACATGACTTATTCCCCTTATCCCCTTAACTTATGAGAAAATTCATGAATTGAATGAATCTCGTATACAATTTTCAGTTGGTAGGGAAAATTGAGGCACATGCTAACAATGCCATTAAAAATGAAATAGATAGCTCTTGTTGGCTCTCTCCCTCCATACATTTCTCTCCCTCTCACTCTCCATGGATAGGAAACTACCTACACTTTGGCTCTATACCCTTACATATAACTATAAAGCACATATTAAATACGAATATGAGTTTAAATTACATTACAAACAAATAAAAAATAAAAAATAAAAAATATACATCTCAAACACAAAAAAACACTATAGCACCAAAACCAGAGAAAATAAACCATCTCCTGAACCATTTGACGACTGCATTGTTCGACCCCACCTGTGAGTGAGGAGAGTGTGCATAGGAACAACCCATTCCAATCTACATTGGATCGACCCCACCTGTCAGTACAAATGCAGAGATGAGAAGCCCACTAACATTTGCATTGGATTGACACATGCTAGTAATGACAGTGCACAAAGGAGCAAACCAGGACAAGGAGATACCGATCCCACATGTGCATCATAGGGATCTAACCCACAATGTCATTGGTATGTAGCATCATTTCTGATATAGATAGAGAATGTAGATCTTGTATCTATTTGTTCCTGTTTAAATGGTTCACATTGGTTATGTTTGAGTTCCATTCACTTCAAGTTTTCCCTAGCATTCACTTTTTAGTTTAGGTTCGATACCATGTATACTACATCACTTTGGCATATTTTTTTAGGAACAAAAGAGAGAAAACATGGTTTGAAATGAATATTCAAAATACATGATCAGACCATTGATATAGATCCAATATCGATGGCCTCAACTTATTTCGGCCAATGAAAGTGCACAATGGATAACAAGGGGTTGGAGACCTAAATTTAGAACCATTGTATTAATTGGTGATAACATGTCATCACCTTATTCATTTCGGTATGCAGGGGTGGTATTATGAAACCACTTTATCTCACCTCCAAAATGCACAAATTGATGACATGTGCCACTATGATGTAAGCCAAATAAATAATGCATCATGTTGATGTAATCCAAAGAATTATTTTTAAAAGTTTAAAACAATTACCACTGAAGAAAATGAGGTAAATGCACATGGTAAATATTGTTACAAGTATAGTAGACTCCAGTAAAAGTAGTCAAATTCTCCTTCGACAAATAAGTTCGGGTAATATTCTCATTTCCTTATTTCAAATGTATTCAAATTGTTTAAAATAAGGATATATGGAGAAAGGTAGTCAGTCTTTTTCCCTTAAAAGTAATCAAATGTCCACTAAATCGAACCTTATCCAAATGTAACCAACCAAGAAAATGATTGTCTCTGATGACCACTTGGAGGACAGGGAAAGGGATGTTTTCTACCCTGCACTGTCTTTACATGACCTTCACCAATTAATTCGAAGAGTCCAGGATGACACTAACAATGGTCGAAACTACTTGAACTTATGGGAATCAAACCTAGCCAGATCAAATGTTCCAAAAACTTATCACTTTCCAGAATTATTCAATTGGTGTGTTGTCAATTACTAGGTGGATAGGAAACAAATAATTTTTGTACATGATTCTAGGATAATATGTGAAATAACTAAAGAATCCATTGCCCAAATGCTCAAAATTCTAGATCATGTTGTATATGAAACCATGGATGATGATGAGCTTGACTCTAAGTACCAAGCATTATTGTAGTTTGAAAGAGATAATTTATTGATTAATCTATTAGCCCCAAATGCCCCATTACCAACTGATCCACCTCTTGTCAAATCCACCATCTTCCTTGAGCTAACTTGGAAATATATTGCCATGGTTTGTCAGATTTTAGGATATGACCATGATAGATCAATGTATGACACCATTTTAGGGTTTCTTTCTGTTGTATGTCCACCGGATTCAATCACCCTCACAAAATTTGATTATTATCAGTTCCTACATGAAGTCATAAACTTCCAATTGTCAAATTTCCACATCACTAAGTCTTTTAGGTACCATGCCTACTTGGTGCACCTCATATTATTCAGTAATTCTTCTTTTTTTGAGATATTTGGGATCAAAGAAAGGACGATTTAGGTAAAACCAAGCCAATAATTGAGTGGACTGAGGAGGTGAGGAAATAAGACCAGAATAAAGGTTTCATCCTTTATGTAAAAAAGCTCATGAGCGCATGCTACATTTTGATCCATGGAACTTGGCCTCTTAGGATGTATCCTAAGTTTAAAAAGATACTATAGCTAAGAAAAGATACCAGATTAGGATATCGGTACCTAGCTGAAGATCACACCATCATTATATTATATGGTTTTGAAAAGGATCCATACAAGCTTTTGATTTTCCTAACTCCAAGAATATTTTCTTTGGAATACATCAGAAAAAGGATCATTTCATATCAATTTAATTTTTCCCAAAATAAGTAGGTAATCACTTTCAATCTTCCTCAAGAGGTTGGCCCTTTCTTGGTCAAGCTTAAAACTACTTTAGCTATTATGGAAGAAATGATATAGCAATTGGATTTTGAAAAAGGAAGTAAATGGGTGTATGACCCACATGGTGTGATTGCAGCGAGAAGACCCATGTACAAGCATCTTCTAAATCCTATAGTGGAAATAAATTCTAACATGGATTCATGGGAAGATTTTAAGCATATTCTAGAGGAAGAGGTCCAAAATCAAACTACCAATGATTCAAAGGACCAGTTCAATGTAATTCAGACTCCTCGGAAACAAGAATTACATCTTGGAAAGATGACATTTTCATACATGCATTCTAAAATGGATATTGATGATCAATTGAGTGAGAATCTAAGAAAAAAAACTAAAGGTGATGAAGAATTATACTTAGAGGGGTTCTTAGTTGATTTTATAGGAGAAGGGAAGGGCACATTGCAAATTAGACAAGGATCAAGTGAAGCTAGTTTAGCCTCAAAGGGGCCTGCTATCACTATTGAGCATCTTAGTTCAACTCTATTTTCAACACCAGAAGTTTCACAAACCTATAGATCTAAAGGAACCTCTGATAAGCATCCCTCACTCTTTTCACAATATTTGGATATAAAGAGATAAAACATGGGGTGAAAAAGGAAATGTATCTTAGGGCTTGGGGACAAAACACAACTCAAACAAAATTACTATCTTTTGTGGATTACTAACAAGGTATATTCAATTTGGCTATACTAGAGTCAAAGGTACGTAAGACTCTTTTTCCTCTAGATTACAAAGCCACTCAAATGAGAGTAAATATTTGGGGTATCCACCTTGTGGATATGATTGAATTGCACCAGCAAACAAGTGACATGTTTTATAGAAGGGTCTTGTGGTCCTCTTCCAGTAAGAGGAAGATGAAAAACATGGTAATCAAAATAGCGAAGCAGTTGACGCAGGAGAGGGTGGCCACTAAAGATAATATAATTCATATTAATGAGTTGGAGGGAATATTATTTCCCTAGGATTAGATCCTAAAAATACAACTATTGTAGCAGACCTAATCAAAGAGAAGGATAACAAGATTAATATCCTCAAGAAAAAGCTAATTTTTCTTTATGTACAAAATGTTCAGACCCAAGATCTGCAGGATAGCCATGAGGAAAAGGAGCATCTTTACCAACAATTATTGGAAAGTAGAAAGATCATAGAATGACTACAAGCTAAAATTGAAACCTTGAAAGATGAGCAAACTCAAAGATTGTAGGAATCCAAGTCAGCTATAGTGAAAACTGCTCCATTAGACCCAACAAAGGGATAATAAAAATTCATGGTTGAATTGAGTGTGAAGGAGATCGATTTGGACACTGTGACAAACTAGATCAAACAAAGAGATGCCAAGGTAGCAGAACTAGAAGATCAAGTGAAGAGTAGAGAGTTATGTTTGGAAAAAATCAATGTTGCTAAAGAGGAATCTCAAAAGGAAGTAAGTAGAATGAAGGTAGGGTGACTTCAAGGAGACTAGCCATGAAAGGATCTAAGCATATCATTTGGGACGATATATCTAACACAATTTTTAAGAATTGTTCTTACTTTACCTTGGTGTAGGATGATATTTATTAAGTCACTGTAGTCTTGAAAGACATAAAAGGAACAACAAATGAGTTGGAGAATAAACTTGATTTGGAAACTGATATAATAAATTTCTTGAACAATAGAATTAAAGAGGAGTTGAAGGATTTTCAAGTCAATGATAGAACTAGCATTGTAATGGATGATAAAAGATTCATTACAAAAATAATATTGTTGCAAAATGTAGAAACTAAGTGCCATGAGGTTAGGAGGGAAATCTCTACTTTAAAAAAGGTTTATAGTGATGTCATCAAGCATGGATTACCATCGTTTTGGAATGAAAATAGGGATTTGTATCCAATGAAAAATTATCAGAAGCTATTAGAAGACGAGAGGAATAGTGACAACAAGTTCGAAAATCTTGATGGCACTTTGAAGGGGAAAGATGTAGTATAAATGTTGGCAGGGGATTTTGAGTTGTAGCACAATCTGAAAATTATTTTTAGGAAATTACATCCCCAAGTTTATGAGAAATATACCAATATAGATGAGGAATTAAGAAACTTGAAAGATCATAAGTATCTGATGGGAAAATATTGGAAAAGATTGTGTCAATTTGCTAAATTACCATTAGGAATACAAGGCAAATCGAGTGGCAGACACCCAAATCCCTAAGGGAATATTTTACTGAGTAATTTTTCATGTACATTAATTTTTACCTAAGTGATATTATGATATAGTTGAATGTATTAAGCATGAAGTTGTCCTAAGTGTTTTATGAAGTTGTAATAGGAATACCTTGTTTGTTTAATTGTATTGTTATTTTGAATCCATCCATCCATCCCATTTAAATTGTAGATGTCTAATACATATGGTATTTGCATGTGTGTTAAGACCTGGGTGTGCATTTTCACAATGCCCCAGTTTCATGTATTTTTAAACATTTTCCCCATTATGCATTTTTTTGCATTTACAAAGTAGTTTTTAACCTTTATGCACATTTGAGGGTTTTTGGTTTTAAAATCCACAACTAAAGTATGAATATATGTAAAATGATAAAATACAAACTATGCAACTTTTATCACTCAATTTTGAGGTCATATGATTCATAGGCGTGCATTGTATAACAATCTAGTTTTACCATCTATTTTACAAAAGGTCTTAAATTTGGGTTCGGAGTAGAAGTCCCTTTTCATTTGAAAATGCACTCTGGATGATATATATAGATTCAGAATGTTATTAAATTCACTTGAAAACTTATATGACTAAATTTTGAGCTATATAGAAGCATGGGCGTGCATTTTCATTAGGGTACTATCTATTGATTTGGTCTCTCATTTTACAAGGTAAATTTTGTCTCTTTTACACATCAACCACTTTTATGTTCGCAAACACAACACTAAATATGTAGACAGGTGTAAAATAATCTAATATACCCTCAAGAACTTGAATCAGTCAAATTGCATGTGTGTTAAAACCTGAGTGTGCATTTTCACAATGCCTTGGTTTCATGCATTTTTAAGCACTTTTCCCATTTTACATTTTTTTTCATTTACAAAGTTGTTTTTAACCTTTATGCACAATAGAGGGTTTTTGATTTCAAAATAAACAATTAATGTATGCATATATGTAAAATGATAAAATACAAACTTTGCAACTTTTATCACTCATTTTGGACGTCATATGATTCGTAGGCATGGATTTTATAGCAATCTAGTTTTACCATCCATTTTACAAAAGATCTTGAATTTGGGTTCCAAGTAGAAGTCCCATTTCATTTGAAAATGCACTTCGGATGATATATAGATTCAAAATGATATTAAATTCACCCAAAAACTTGTATGACTAAATTTGGAGCTATATAGAAGCATGTGCATGCATTTCCATTAGGGCACTTTCTATTGATTTGGTCTCTCAATTTACAAGGTAGATTTTGCCTCTTACACACATAAGCCACTTTTATGTTAAAAAAAACAACACTAAATATGAATACATGTGTAAAATAATCTAAGAGACCCTCAGGAACTTGAATCGTTCAAGTTGTAGGTGTGTTAAGACCTGGGCGTGCATTTTCACAATGCCCCGATTTCATGCATTTTTAAGCATTTTTCCCATTATGCATTTTTTTGCATTTACAAAGCAATTTTTAACCTTTATGCACAGTCGAGGGATTTTGGTTTCAAAATGAAAAAAAAAAGTATGAATATATGTAAAATGATAAAATACAAACTCCACAAGTTTAATCAGTCATTTTGGAGGTCATATGATTCCTAGGCATGCATTTTATAACAAACTAGTTTCACCATCCATTTTACAAAAGATCTTGAATTTGGGTTCCATGTAGAAGTCCTTTTCCATTTGAAAATACACTCTAGATGATATAGATAGATTCAAAATGTTATTAAATTCACCCCAAAACTTGGATGACTAAATTTGGAGCTATATAGAAGCATGGGTGCGCATTTCCATTAGGGCACTTTCTATTGATTTGGTCTCTCAATTTACAAGGTAGATTTTGCCTCTTATATATTGTAGCCACTATTATGTTCACAAACAAAACACTAAATATGTAGACAGGTGTAAAATAATATAATTCACCCTCAGAAACTTGAATCACTCAAATTGCAGGTGTGTTAATACCTGGGAACACATGTTTCATCATGCCTCAGTTTCATGCATTTTTAAGCATTTTTCCCGTTATGTTTTTTTTTTTTGCATTTACAACAAAGTTATGTTTTTAGACAACTTATTTTTTATCTTTAACATTCATTTTAATATCTCATGCTTCTCATATTATAATGTAACATTTTAATATGTAATTTTTCTTATATTGTGGAAGGGTGATCGCGGGAAGGCACCAGCCTCAGAGCACATAAACGACTAACAATATTTATATCCATTTAAAGCTATTATATTTTATTATTGTTTTTATAATTGAATTAACTTGTTTTTTTTGTTGATAAATGTAGTTGTCGACACCTAATGTACTTGAAAATGCCAACAACTATGAGGACATGTTTTAATTGGACCCGATTGAGACAATTAAAAAGGTTGTGAGAAAAAAAACATCGAACCTACTAAGTTCTTTATGTGTGAACCAATGGAATATATCGCACAAAGATGAAAATTTTTGATGGACTAAATTAAACGATTTGTGGTAACGACATATTTTAAAAAGGTTATTTATCACATATGTTCATTTATGAATTTTGTTTTTCTACTTTTATATGATCATAATAAAATATGTTTTCTTTTTATAGGAATTATTCAGAAAACTTCAACAACCTACTCCTGAGGATGGTGTTGGTAGAAACAATTCTTAAAAACCACAACGTCCTACCACGAGCCACATACCTACGAGGAAATTTTTCTCTCCTCATGTGGCTGAAATCACCATGATTGAGACAACTGAACCTTCTAGAGCCCATGACACACCATCGACATAATGCACGCTAGACCAAGCCCTTGATGGTGAAGATGAGGAAATTGGTGATTCTCCAGATTGCTTTCCTAGATCATCAAGTGTTACTAGCAAGGGAACACCACTAGCTACCTTTTTGGTGGACGAGAACATTGTTTTTATCAAGATACAAAAAATCATAGGTATTTATTAATGTCTTAATTATTTCCTATTGTTTAATTTAAACATACATCTCTAAGGTTATTTTAAATTAATGATCATATTGTTCTATAGGAAACAACACCTTTTTTAAGCATATGAATGACAAAGCCTTAGATATTTTTGGGCCATCATATAGACACGGTGGAATGCTCATAATCCTAGTTTGAAGAACTTATTGACACTTGGTCAGCCTATTCAGTGATTCTTTCAACAAAATTGGAGTCAACTCATTGGCTGGTACATATTTGAAATATGCGAGGGACCAATATAGGGTTCATTTGCAAACAAACCCTAGGTATGGGCTTCCCCCGATGATTCTCGAGGTTGAGTGGAAGAATCTATTGGAGGATGCAAAGGAGAAGACAATGATAAAAGAAGGCAAGACACCACCTGGACCATGAAGGTATATCATATTTTGAATTTAATATATGTTGAATTTTTGTTAGTTCTATATAAAAGTTGTGATATACAACCTATTGGAAAAATTATCTAGTCTCTTAGACACTTCCAAAGCAATCAAGGAAAGACTAGAAAAACATGGGTAGCGCAAACTTGGCTAGGGTGGTTACATGAAACTAAAATCATGAACGGTAAGTACCAAATAATTAAACCACATCATTCCTATCATCATCCAAATTTTATTTAATTGCATCCAATAAGCCAAATTTGAGATCTTGTGCAACGCAGGGGGCTCAATTCAAAACTACAACCACATAAGAAGATCTTCGGCTCGGTTTCAAGTGTGGATTTCAAGTTGCGGTTGAACACTGACAAAGCATGGGGAAAACACAATCTTCCCCTTTGAACGAAATCATAATTAAAATCAATGGACTTTAACTGTTGATTAATTGTAAAATATATTCACGATTGATTCCACCCATAAATCAATGTGCATTTATGTTTTAAGCAATAGAGAAACAACAATAATGAGGCCAACAATGGATAACATCCCAATGATAGTGGAGTGCAGTCCGATGATGGTGGTGTGCAGCCCGATCATGATAGTGGAGTGAAGTCCGATGGTGGTGGTGTGCAACCTGACCATGACAGTGGAGTGCAACCCGATGGTGTTGTGTAGACCAACCATGATGGTGGAGTGCAACCCAATGATGGTGGTGTGTAGCCTGACCATGATAGTGGAGTGTAGCCTAATTATGGTGGTGTGCAGTCTGACCATGATGGTATTATGTCTATAAAATCAGAATTATGGATTAATAAAATTATTAATATTTACTTGCAGATGGTTTATTTATAACTTTTCATGTTTTGATGGTAGAGAATGTAGCTGAGAATGTAGTCGAACCAATGGTATTGACTAGTCAACCTAGTAAACAAGATTGCAATGATACTTACATTAATGAACTCCTTCTGTGAATAGTAACTAACCATGCCAATTTAACCCTTTTTTTTTTATTATAGTCGAGGTCCCTCAACAGTGGCTTGCATGTCATGGAGAGTACCAAACTAGACATATAATGCATCAGAGCATGCATATTGAATGAGAACCAACAAAGGGCCCAACAATTGTAGTGGATCAAGACATGGATGAACCAATCAATAGATTTTTGAAAACTAAAAAATAGAAAAAGAAGTGATTGTATATATTATGAGAAATATGTATAATGGAAACATATTTTGATGATAAAAGATATTAATATATGTTATTTGTTGCAACCTTATTATGGATGTATGTTATGAGAAATTGTATAATGGAAACATATTTTGATGATAAAATATATTAATATCTACTATTTGTTTCTACCTTCTTATGGATGTATGTTATATGTTTTGTATGTACAAAACCACATAGTTGCACACACATTATTTCTTTCATTTACCTTTAAATTTTGTTTTGTTAATTTCTATGCATAAATCGTACGGTGCTACTTCCAATTATTTCCCAGTAGATAAATTGGGTATGGAGAATTGAGAGTGATGCAGGGGGGAATGAGCTTCCACCTTCACATGGTTGGCCATGTTCAATAGAGAATAAATTATTCTCAAAACCAAGAGAAGTTCATTCAAGTATTCCACTTTAGTCTTTCGAGAGTCTCATACATGTCAATATGTTTGTTTATTTATTTAATTATTATTCTGTCATACAACCTTTTATTCTCTGATCATTTCTACAAGTATTTTGAAGGAAAATATTATGGCCATGGTGTCTCTTATAGCAATATTTTCCTCACACTATGCAATCTTGCATAGAAGGCCTTTTTCCATTCCCCTATGCAGACTTTTCATCCCTTTTTGCAAATTCCAGAGCTTAAAAATACATTTTTTCCACATGTACACACCTTACCTACTATACATCATGCGTATACACAGGATGCACCACTACAACCCATGTACATCAGGATTTGTGGCCAAAAATGAAAAATGGTGTCGGGTTTCCATGTCACGATAGGAGATCTATGATCCTTGGCCTTCCATATACTGGAAACATTCTGACTCGACCCTTCAATTCCACTTGAAGGCTATAAGTGGGCCAATTTTGAGCTATGGAAAGGAGGAGAAATAATTCAACTTTGAGAGCAAAGTTACTCTGGAGAAATTATTTACTTCATATTGAGTCTGCATCGCTTTGTCCTTTAAGTCTGAACACAGTGTTCAACCCCCAAGCTCTTCCCTTATTTGATTGAGAACTTCATTGTCTCTCTTCTATGAGCTTGCCTTTGGTGGAGGATTGAAGTGGTGGAGGCCCATCTGGAGGCCCATCTGGAAGGAACTTAGTTTCTTGGTTCCAAACCGTGCCGACACAAAAGTCTGTAACATTTCACTTATTCTGATCATATATTAATAGAAATACTCTTTTCCCATCCAATTGATATCTTGAAAATATTTGAATTATTATTCCATGGTTGTATTTGTCATGTTTATTAATGTATTATGCTATTGAATGTGCTAACATCATTTATTATCACCATATTCTTGCTTTTCTTGGTTGTTGAGGACTAGTTGTAGGTATATTTCTTTGGGTCAAGTGCTCAAAGGTGGACTTCATTGAACGTTTGGACGAGGTAGGAATTTTATCTTGTCTTGATAGCATATTTGTTTACATAGAATACTTGAGAATAGAGTTGATTTCTGCAGTCATTTCTATCTGTTGTGTTTCACCCTAGCCATAGAGAGATTTTCCTCGTAACAAAATTGATGACCATACTAGGGATTGAATCTTCTTTCCTAGGGTTCAGAGTATTTTTCTCCTTAGATTTATCTCATTCCTATTGCGTTTCTTGTTGTATCATTGCTTGACAACCTTTGTTCACTCCAGGTCAGAGTTTTTCAGCCTTATCCCTTGCCTAGCCTTGTTTTTGAAACATATACACGGTTTTTGGCTTGACAGTCACATATATACGCGGGATGTACCTCTGCAAGTTGTGTACATACACTTTGTTTACTTGAACAATTGCGTACATCAACCTCGTGTGCCTATTTACTGGGTTTGGTGGTTTCTAGGTGGGATTTGATGTTTGTTGAGTCTTCTTGGGTCTCTATAGTGACTGTTAAGTGCCTGTGGGATGACAAGAAATTTGTTTGGGGTTGAATTTTTGGGCGGAGTCTTTCTCATCAAATTTTCATTTTGATTATCCTTGTACATTGGGCTGGGTGTTTTGCTCCTTGGTATTCTTCTGGAGTTATCTCTTTCTATACACAGTAGAGTTTTATATATATCAAGTTGTTTTTCAGTCCATGCATTTTCATTTTTCTTATATTGAAAATAAAAAAATATTAGGCATTTTTCATTGCTTGGCATTTTTTTATCTTTTGAGTCTTTGTCATTAGCTTAGTGCATGTAAAGAAAGATTGCATTTTACTTCAGAATTGCATATTTGAAATTGAAAATTGCATTTGTTATTAGAAGCATATCATTCATTGAAAATTGAAGTTAGGAATTTTCATTATATTCATATTTACTTTTCTTGTCGAGTCATAACATCATGAGTTTCACTACCATACCTTTTTGAGTAAGCACGACTAGTAAAATTAACGCTATAATTTAAAATTAAATAGTCATCATTTTATTTTCTAGGGTGCACAAACTAGATTAGGATTTAGTGCCTTAGAATAGGATTTTGTGAGTAAACTTCTCCAAGGAAATTAAATCAACATATGTGTCTAACAAAGGAAGTGGATGAATCCATTGTATAATTGGTAATATCAGGAGGCTCCGTTCACACCAGAGTTAATCACAAGGTTGCGTGAGGTTTGTTGAAGGGATATCCCGCCGATCCTTCTTAGCGTCAAAGATATTTCTGGGGATCTATTTGTATCTGGGGATATTTCTAGTGCCTTTACCTCTGTGAGAGGTGGTACTTTCAAGGTTTCGGGATTTGCTAGCATTCCCATATGGTGGACCTGACTTGCAACTTCTCGCCTGTGCATCGATTATACATTGGTTGCTTAGTTGCTTGACTTAGGTGCCACATAGGTTACTTGCAGTGGTTTTTCTGCATGTACCCTGGGTCAGATAAGGGTCAGACAACACACGACCTTTATGAAGGATTACCTCTCTGGGGGGATCTGACAAACTGTTTTTTAATCCCTCGAGGGCCCTTATAATTGATTATGTTACCTCCGATATTCAGCAAGGAATCTCAGGCCCCTCTTGGGAGAGACATACCTTCTTTAGGGAGGGAGGCCACTTTCAGCCACTTTACCCTGTTTGTGTGCATATTTGATCTAAAAATGAAGAAGACTTGTAAACTTGGAAATATTTGCAAGTAAAGTTTATGTGTTAAAAGAAAATGAATAAAATTTGCAACACATCATTAATAGGATTTACTCATTTGAGACACAAATAAATAGCAGCATAATCAATGAACATAAGCACATAAACACAACAAATGATAAAGGAGTTCACCCCTCTCTTGGGCTACATCTCCTGGTCTAGCTTCCAATGGATCATTATTATTAATTTCTCACAGTGCTAAAAAACACACTTTACAATGCTCAAATTGACCAACAGACTGCTCCAAAGGCTTCAGAGCATCCAAAAACCCCTAGCTAGGATTTTTCGGCACCTCGTTTGGCCAAAAAATGAAGAAGTTAGGCTTCCTAGAAGTCCCCCCTTCAAGCTTGCTGTCTCTGCATCTACAAATTGCACCCTTGTTCATTCAACCTAGCACACACGCTATTTAAAGCGTAAAAACCTGGAACCAAATGCAACCATGTAAATGGTGTGAACTGTAGGATGGTTATGGGTGCACCAACCCCTGACCGCCTAGCTCTCGGGCACATGAGGGTCACGATATGACCTCGGGCTAGCAAAAGAACTCAACCATTTCAAACCCCCGCGCTCTCGGTTGTGGTCACATGTGGTCAAACATATAACCACGGGCTACATTTAAAAACCCCGTGCACCATTTAACGGAGGGTATGGTCGTATGTAATGTAAATGTGATCCGGGGTTGGGGCTAAGCCCCAACTTGGACCCCTGTGCCGACCATAACATAAATTGAATTTAAATACATATTATAACATATGGTTTACAAGTAACAATGTGTGGGCTAGTGGTAGCCCACACTCTACCAAAGTGCGGAGCCAAAGGGGAGGTCTAGGGTTCGACCCCCACAGACCCCATACAATTTTAAACAACAACTAATAGCCAATACCGGGGTGCCACGTGGCAGCCCATGACTGGGCCACGTGGCACCATACCATTGACCATAAATGATGCCACGTGTCACATCACAATTCGACCACATCTGCCAATCAAAAACTACCATGTCATCACATGCCACATCAGCGTACGATCGTACGATCTCTGCCACGTCAGCCTGTATGGACTGCACAGTCAATGTCCTTTTTTTTGCTTGTTTGTCGATTCGAATAGATAGCGATATATCTCACTCCCGATGTCCGTTTGAGACAAAATGAGTTGCGTTGGGTTTGAAATGATGAGGCCTACGCTCTTGTTCGATTTGAAGTATTTCCGAGCACTTTGAATTTTTGAGCAAAATTTGATCCCCTGATCACACCTCTCCATTGGGAAGATTTTGGACCTCCAAAAGACTATATTCAATCTATGTGAATATGAGGGTATAGTTCCCTCACCCTACCAACCTCAATCCAATTGGATTTGCTTGAATTTGTTCCTTTAAGGCCAACTCGAAGATACTCCACATTTCCTCATTTTGAAGTTTGCATTCTCCTGTCAAGGATGGTATCTTCATGCATTTCTGTAATATACTCTGGGGAAAAATCATCTATAGAAGGAATCTAAACATGCTCTCCATGATTGTCAATCAACAGAGGCTCATACAATTTCAAATTCTCAACATTAACGACTGCATACATTTGCATATAAGGAGGCAAATCTAAATGAAAAACATTGTTACCAATCTTGTCAATAATCTTGAAAGGACCATATCGAATCGGTTTCAATTTTTTACCTTCTCCTTTAAGCCTCTCCTTACTGATGTAAATCCAAACTTCATCTCCNATCTTGAAAGGACCATATCGAATTGGTTTCAACTTTTTACCTTCTCCTTTAAGCCTCTCCTTGCTGACGTAAAGCCAAATTTCATCTCCAACTTGGAAACTGTGATCAACACGATGCTTGTCATGTCTCATCTTGTACTTGGTTTGACTCTTTTCCAACTGCTCTTGCACCACTTGATGTATCGACTGAATTTGTTCAATGAACTTTTCTGCCCTATCAATGTCATATTGACCATCGATAGCAATATCCTTCCCAAAGATAAAATCTAAAGGAGACTTGGGGAAAATATCCAAAACATGCTTCAAATGGCGACGTTTGAGTCAAAGAGTGTTTAGCACGATTGTAAGCATGCTGAATGTAGTGTAAATGCTCATCCCAAAGTTTAGGATGCTTGCTGCAATAAGCACGAAGAAGATGCACCAATGTTTGATTTACCACCTCTATCTGACCATCTGTTTGCAGATGAAAAGTTGTGCTCTTTTTAAGTTTGGTGTCCATGAGTGCCCATAAAATCGACCAAAAACTTCCAACAAATCCAGAATCCCGATCATAAATAATGGACTTAGGCAATCCAAAATGCACCCAAACATTTTGAAAGAACATTTGTGCCATTTGTTCAGTTGTAACCTGCTTAGTACATGTTGTGGGGTATTCTACCCTACGGACTAACAAGCTAGGGCTTTAAACTTGTACGCAGATCATGACCCTTAAGACATAACTTTTAACCTTCTACCCGAAATCACAACCCCTTTTCTCATGAACACATGGGAAGAATCAACTAACCTTTTTATCGATGGTTGAATTAGATCCTCCGTTGAGCCTTTATCTCCTTGCTGCTGTTTCTCCTTACACAAATCTTTCTTGCAATCAAGAAAAAACTACACATGCATGCTATTGATATACTAGGGGGTTAGAGATTAAACACAAATCAAATAACATAGATAAGACTCATGTATTCGGGATGGGAAAAGTATCTTTTTCATTAATCTCAATATGAATCAACTTACAATGATTTTAGAGACTGACCATCGTTCCTCGATCCTGATCCTGGGCTCCTCCTCTTCTTTTGTCCTCCAACTGTTGTTGCATGAATTTCTCCTAAATCTTGAGGTAAGGCTAAAGGGTTGGGACAAAACGGACTTGGAAATTTGGTAGAGTTTCTTTGCTATGATTTTTTCCTCCTTTGAATAGTACCCCTACCCCTCCTTTTATAGGCTAGAAGGAGCTAGGGTTTTATGCGAACTCTCGACCATGCATGGCCGGGAGTTCCAGTTAACTGACGAAAAGCCTCGTGTCCCGGAGGAAACTTTCCTGATTTTTTGCTTTGTTAGGTAAACGTGGGCTGTAGTGGGTTAGCCCGCGGTCACCCACGTGCAGTAGAAGGCCAACAAGAAGTTATCCGTTCCTAGTGTTAGGTTAGAGCGCGGGTTGCTTGTTTTAAGTGGTTTTTCAAGGTTTTAATCAGCATGGCTTTGGCTAGGAAGAGGCATGAGTTGGCCTGATGCCAGGTAAACCTGTGTGGTGCATTTTAGGGTTATAACAGATTCCCCCTAATGTGTGAGGTCAGAAGAGCATCTGATGGCCGAAATACATTACCAATTCTTCACCAATCTGTACTGAGATGCTGAATGAGTGAGCCCAGGGATCAGGAATCAGGAAGTGCCGTCTGCAAAAAATATCAAATGTATCACCGAGGTGGGCATACCCATGCTCAGGATAAATCAGAACCATGGATACCAATCAAATACACTATAGATCCATGTCAAACAACTATATAAAGAGTAGCCACGAACAATACACAGTGGAGCTACATCTCGAAATTAGAAAGATATACATCTGGAGTATTCATCTCTCAGAAGCTGATTCGGCCTGATGGCTGTACTTCAGAGATCGAGCAACAACTTCAAAGTCTTCTAAAACTCGGGTAGGAGTGTAATGTGTATATGACTGCACTACCCAGAGGTCTTAGACGGATCGTCGGTTATGGACTTGATAAACTTGATGATCGGACTGAAGGCTTCAGTGATTTCGAACAAAGACTTGATTGGTCGTCCAGGATGGCCGGGAATGCGGACAAGAGACATATTGCAGAGTGGCCGACTCAGGCTAAGTAACAAAATTCCCTTGGACAATAGCACGACAAGTGATAAGACTCAGGCAGCATATCTATTAATCATAAGTCTACGAAGCAGGAGGCAACGCAAACTCTCCATATGTTTGGAAAAGTAACCAAACGATGGAGGACACAACTCAATATAGCGAGCAAAGCTTCCTAAGGTCGTACTTCATCCCAAATTCTGATGAATCAAATGGACATATGTGCTTTATCCAAGGGCGACTCATAATGCTGCCAATAAAGAAAATACTTTTCCCATCCTCTTTTTGGGGTATATTTGATTTTTTTGTTCTTTTTGTTTATTTGGAAAAAAGAATAAAAGAATATTACGTTACAAGGGAGGGACGAGGATCGAAAACATACAAGTTCAAGGCACAAGGACAAGACTGATGTTCTAGGAAATGATACTCGGAAAATTCCTCCAGTGGCCAAAGGTGTTAAAACGCAGACACAAACTGTTACTAGGCTGATGGGTAAAGGATGCAAATGCGGTTGATAGAACACACAATGGTAACGTCCTTCGATGTAATTTTAACGAGCCCAAAGAAGGGAAGCTCGGTGATTTTTCATATTTAGAGAGTCCGAAAAAACATAAAAGGAAATTCCATTGGGGTACCTTTTTCGTCAATAGTCTAGTCGGTTCGAAAAAGGGGTAAACTAGTACCAACTAGACGTCAATTCAAAACCATGTTAACGAGTGTGACAAGGACAAGATCACTCGACTATTTTTTCNATCGCTCGGCTATTTTTTCAATTTTAAGGAGTCTGAAAAAAGCTTAACTATGGACTCCGTCAGGAATATTCTTCTGGACCGTTTAATGAGTGTGAAAGAATAAGGTCACTCGACAATCTTTTCAATTTTAGGGAGTCTGAAAAGAGCTTAACTATGGAATCCGGGGGGGTTTCTTTTTCGTAGATTTAGTCCTTCAGGCCCGAAAAAGGAATAAAATTATACCTGAGGATACTCTTCTAAAGAAAGGAAATTCGATAGAGCACTCCTTTATTCGTATAGTTGACCGTCCGGACCGAAAAAGGGGTAAACTACCGCCGGACAGACGTGACTTCAAATTTCAGTTTAACGAGCGTGAC
>SNQJ01S0051014.1:53866-81006 GCA_010110895.2 Picea sitchensis
CTTGCAAATAATCAAGTCTTCAAAAACTAGTGCTCTGATACCAACTTGATCTAAAAATGAAGAAGACTTGTAAACTTGGAAATATTTGCAAGTAAAGTTTATGTGTTAAAAGAAAATGGATCAACTTTGAAACACATCATTAATAGGATTTACTCATTTAAGACACAAATAAATAACAACATAATCAATGAACATAAGCACATAAACACAACAAATGATAAAGGAGTTCACCCCTCTCTTGGGCTACATCTCCTGGTCCAACTTCCAATGGATCATTATTATTAATTTCTCAAAGTGCTCAAAAAATTGCTTTACAATGCTCAAATTGACCAACAGACTACTCCAAAGGCTTCAGAGCATCCAAAAACCCCTATCTAGGCTTTTTTGGCACCTCGTTTGGCCAAAAAACGAAGAAGTTAGGCTTCCTGGAAGTCCCCCCTTCAAGCTTGCTGTCTCTGCATCTACAAATTGCACCCTTGTTCATTCAACCTAGCACACATGCTATTTAAAGCGTAAAAACTTGGCACCAAATGCAACCGTGTAAACAGTGTGAACTGTAGGATGGTTGTGGGCGCGCCAGCCCCTAACCACCTAGCTCTCGGGCACATGAGGGTCACGATATGACCTCGGGCTAGCAAAATAACTCAACCATTTCAAACCCCCACGCTCTTAGTTGTGGTCACATGTGGTCAAACATATAACCACGGGCTACATTTAAAAACCCCGCGTGCCATTTAACGGAGGGTATGGTCGTATGTGATGTAAATGTGACTAGGGGCTGGGGCTAAGCCCCAACCCGGACCCCTGCGCCGACCATAACATAAATTGAATTTAAATACATATTATAACATATGGTTTACAAGTAACAATGTGTGGGCTAGTGGTAGCTCACACTCTACCAAAGTGCGGAGCCAAAGGGGAGGTCCGGGGTTCGACCCCCACGGACCCCATACAATTTTAAACAACAACCAATAGCCAATACCAGGGTGCCATGTGGTAGCCCATGACTGGGCCACGTGGCACCATACCATTGACCAAAAATGATGCCATGTGTCACATCACAATTCGACCACATCTGCCAATCAAAAACTACCACATCATCACATGCCACATTAATGTACGGTCGTATGGTCTCTACCACATCAGCCTGTACGGTCTGCACAGTCAACGCCCTTTTTTTGCCTGTTTGACAATTCGAATAGATCACGATATCTCTCGCTCCCGATGTCCATTTTAGATGAAATGAGTTGCGTTGGGTTTACAACGATGAGGCCTACACTCTCGTTCGATTTGAAGCGATTTCGAGCACTTTGAATTTTTGAGCAAAATTTAATCCCCTGATCAATATTGGTCATTTGATTTTTGGTGTGCTCTTTGATTACTAGTGGGCCATAGGATTTATTTTTTGCATATTGAGTCTTAAGTAATCATGGATTCAGACCAATGTCCCTGCCAGTTCTGTCACTTGTTACAGTTACCACCGTATTTTGAGTCTTTACCTAATAAAAGGCGTAGAGTTATTAGACGTGCTACATACACCTCCACTGTTCAGAATTGTGATTCTACAAGGATGAGTACTGAACCTAGTCTTCAGAACAATAGGAGACCTTCAAATCCCACACCTACTATATTTAATGGAACCCCTTCGACCCCTGCAACCACAATGGTTGTAGTGCTAGAGGCACCTATCATTACTATGGCTCGACCTATAGTGAATGCCCAATCTCTTGCCTCGAACCCCTTTGGGTATCTTGGTCACTCGTTAGGCTATAATGTTCAGTCCATCCCTATGGCCTCTAGTCCTTTTTCCTATGGTATGTCAAACTTTACTTTGCAGTTTTCGAATTCCATCCCAGCTGCTGGCCCTAATTCTAGAATTGTACTCGAGGGCACTACACCTCCTTATACTACATTTTCGTTTGGTGGTTCTCAAATAACTCAAACGACTCCTAATATGGGAGGCATTCCTGCTTTTAACCCTAGGTCTAATCCTCTTACTTCTGGGTGGAATAACTAACATGGTGGACAAGATTTTTCTCAAGTTCCTTCCTATACTCCTACCTCCTCGGTGTCGATTCTGACCAACATGTTTGGCATGACGAATCCACCTCTATTTTACAGATTCACACTTGGAGGAGGTCAGTTTCACGCTTTGGGAAACCCCCAACTTGGATCCAACCCGGTTGGGGGAAAATTTTATAACCCCCATCAGAACATGCCTACTAGAATGATGCCCAACCAACCTTTTATGAATCATCTTGGAGGAGGGTCTTACAATCCCGGACATGGCCATGGTGCTTACCAAAACCATGGATAGGTTGCAGTTCCTCAAACACAATCTTTCCAGGGAGCTTGGGGCCAAATGTCGCAACCTCATCTCCCTTTCCTGGCCATGCTTAATCTGCTAGACTTGTCTAAGTTGATGAATGACCCTGTGTCTCATGATCCTACATGGCCCCCCATCCCCACCAAGATTCCTTTGGACATTTCGAAGTTCAAAGGTAAGAATGGAGAGGATCCTGGTGATCACATTACTACCTTTCACCTATTGTGCTCCTCGAATTCCCTTAATGACGATTCCATTCAGTTAATATTATTTCAATGCACCCTCATTGGGGTCGCTGCGAAATGGTATATCGAGCTACCTAGGGGGGCATATGGGACTGTTAGTCAAATGGTATTGGTCTTCCTTAACCACTTCCAATTGTCGGTTCGTTACGATGCTGGCTTAGAACTTATGTCGACTTTACACCAGGACACAACCACTCATATCTCTAATCATATCTAGGAGTGGCATAGATGGAAGAGGTTTATTAAGACGTCCATACCCCTAGCATTTCTTTTATAATGGTTTCTTAATTCTTTGCAGCCTCCTATCTTGAAGGATGTTTCTACATCAGGGGTTACCACTGAGGAAGAAGCAATCTACAAATCCCAACAGTTATATATTATATATGCTCAGTATGGGATGTTATACCACATTATTTCAGACACACCGCGGTCAACTTATGACCCTAGACAAAATCCTAGACCTCATGTCGATGTCACTATAGGCTCCGCCAATGTAAAATCCACAGACTCAGTGACAAGCCATTTGAAAGAGTTGTCTCTAAACCAGTCCGCAGGAGGTCCAACTTCGTCTGTGTCTTCCAATCCCACTCAGTCGGTGGATGTACATTCCGTGCAATCGTCGACCAACCCAAATGGTAACCACCAACTAGGTGGGAATAAGAATAAAGGACGTAATACTAATCGTAAGGGTGGGAAAAATAATAATAAACCCAAGGACAATGGTAATAATGAGAAGATGAATAATAATGTTGGAGAGGGAAAGAGAGAAAGACGTAAGGTGAAATTTTCCTGTCAGCTTTGTACAGATGATCACCTTACTCATTTATGCCCCAAACTTGTGGAAGTTGCGAGACTATTATCTCTACCTCCCACCATGCTAACAAATCCTTTTTCACGTAACCAACACATGGCCTCAAGTTCCTCAAATGCTGAAAATACGGGTCGTGGGAGTCAAAACCCATCGTTTCAAGACGACGACCATTTGTGTATCAATATGGTCGATGCTAAAGTTCATGTAGCTACTCGATATCGAGATTATATTTCTTCAAAAGCTATACCTGGTCTAGAATCTCCTCCTCCTCCTCTAGAGATGACTTTATAGATTGGAAAACTAGAGCCACCACCTCGTATTTTGAAAGGAGTACTCGAGTGATCTACCCACAATCCAAATGATAGAGCCACCCATAACTATTCTATTGTTGAGGACCTGGGTCAAACCCCTTGTGCGATGTCAGCTTTGGAAGTACTCTAGACGTGTCCTTCATAGAATAATGCCTTACTATCTGTGTTAGGAGATATAGAACCCAGTGGCTCAAAATTTATCAAGTTTGATGTCACAGATGTGAAGCCTCACTTACCTTACCATGTGGCATCCCAAATCCATGTGGGGTACTCAAATTATACCATCAAACGTGTGGTTGTTGATGAAGGTGTTGCTACATGTGTGATGTCCCTGTTCTGTTGGAAAGATCTCGGTTCTCCAACTCTTTCTAAATCATTGAACATGTTGACTGCTTTTGATGGTCATTCCTTCCGCCCTCACGATATTCTTCCTTCATTTCCGGTCCAATTAAGTGGGAACATAATAGAAGTGGAGGTTGAGGTAGTTGATGCACCTCTTTATTATAACTTGTTACTAGGATGCAATTGGACCTATGCTATGGTCGTCGTTGTATCGTCCATCTTCTGTACTCTTTGTTTTCCTCATGATGGGAAGATCATAACGATTGACTAGTTATCCTTTGTGTATGCTAGTCCCAATGAATCTGTTGGATAATCGATCCCTGTGATTGACAATTCTCAGCCAACAACTAAGAATGTTGGTGTCAGAATGTATTCTTCCCTTATGGGTACTTTTGACTTCATGGCACCAATTCAACACGTTTACGCCATGTCCAGTAGGCCCGTTTTGTCAGAGAGGTCCATTCCTTTCCACACTTCCTATTTTAGTGATCCTTGGACCTTACCTTCCTCGAATTTGTCTTGTGAAGGTCAATCACATGTTGGAATAGCCATGCCATTATCGGTAGCGGAGATTTCTTATCAAGTTGTTCTTGACTCTTCCGCCGATCCTGATCCTATTACCTCACCAACAGATGAGGAAGATCCCATTCTTAAGCCCGTGTGGACCACTTCATTGTCTTTTTCACATGACTACCTCAATGAGACTTTTCCCTAAATGAAGCTATCATCGAAGCCATGAATGGTTCTGCCAAACCTTGGGATGATATGAATCATCCAAAAATATTTTTGTTTAACTATACAAAAGTAAAAATAAAATGAAATATTTAAAAACATTTGACATACCTATGTCCCCGTAGGTGGTCCCTGGTGGGAGTGGCATGTTAGGGTTCCCTCTAAAGTCAATCCCTACATAGGGGTAGTCATCCATAGCAATGACCTGTTGCCTCCACCAGTAGAAGAAATCCTTGTTGTTGGGTGTGGGCACCCTAAATCCCCCATGTTGTCTCATTACCTCAGTCCACCATGCCATGGATGGATCGCGAGGTCCTCTCAGAAGAATCTCGACTCTAGGTCCCAAACCTGGAACCCACTCGAACAAAAAACTGCATAAGATAGAGGCAAACCCGAAGTTCCTCTTGCTACCTTGTTTGCACTCTGTCAACTAGCTCTTCATATTATCCAGTAGTGAGGTACACCAATCATATACTGTGGGTCTCAAGCACTCTACAAAATAGAACATGAGCAACATCTATTCCTGGTGCATCGAAGTTGATTCTGTGATATTGGTCAACACGAGGACAACAATCTTGAGGCTGAGATTGTTTATCACTCTGATGGGGAGTTGACTCCTAAACTTCGGAGTCCCTGCTACACAGTGAGCATTTATTACACCTTTATCTTAATTCTACTTCTTAATCCCCATGATTTGAGGTTTATGACCTCACCCCGACATGATAATTCAGTCAAAAAGTAGATATCCTCTACTTCAATCCTCAATGGCTTCCCATCGAGGTTGAATCTTTCACCTGTCAGGGTCCCAATAATCCACACACATCTCAAGAAACCTCACCTGGGCCCTCATCCCTTTGAGTGCCCAAAATTTATATAAGCCACATCTTTTCAAGGCCATTTGGGCCCCTGGATATCTGTCCACAACAACATCTACCTCCTCGTGCTCCCTTTCCCTCCATTCTAGCACCATCTTGCCAGATAAAAGTCAAAATTTGAGTTAGAAACCATATACATTATTGATTATGGACTTGTATGTGAGTTGTTTCATTTACAATCGCATATAGGGCTGAGTATATGTGCCCTGTATTTTTCACAATCGTGTATAACCTCACGTATACGCGACCCGATAAATGGTAGCCCGTGTACACCAAGTTACCCAATTTGTGCCCTAATTTACTCAAAATTTGAAACCTAATTTAAAAATTTAATCCACTAGAAAGGAAGAGGAGGGGAAGAGGAATTGCCTAGTCCAGACAGTTTCTGATTTCGTCGCTTGATGCTCCCGCAATCACCAATTGAAGATCGAAGCTAATTTGGTCCAATTTTCACTATTTGGGTAAAAAGTCAAAATGACAGTAATTTTTTGTTTTGTTACTATTTATAACAATTTTTACCCACTTTCTATAGTTTTGAGTCATTTTTTCGCCTAATGGACTAATACAAAAGTGGATTGAGTTGGTTTTTGTAGTTTTCATCGAGGATTTTTGCGGATTTCAACATTATGTTGGTCGTTCGTAACCACGGGCATGTATTTTTACTACCTAGCATATAGGATAGGTATCCATTCCACCATACATTTTTGCATTGTCCTATAACTGTCACTTTTATTCCTTAGGTACTAACCCATTTTTTGTGACACAAAGCCTTCCATCTGTTATAAGTGGTGTCATTATCAAGTGGTAGAGACTTACCAAACATGGGTGCCCTAATTATATCCCTTGATTCATTTGGTGCCCATGTAGATATTTTTTCCATAGGACTGGGAGTCCCTTATAGCTAGTACATGAATTTATAATAAGCCTCATTTATCACTCATAAAAATGTTTCCTTATACCTAGAGGACTCCCAACCGAGTTTAATTTAAGATCTTTTCCAACTCATCTTCAAAAAGAAAAAAGATTTTCGAGTGAGCTTGTCTCTTTCACAATCGTAAATTGGATTTGAAAGGACATCTATTTGGCACAGGTTTATCCTTTTTTCACACCAAGTAGAATAAATGTCATGAAAAAAGATAACTTTTTTGGTTTTAAGTTGTGATTTCACCTCATTCCCTTGCTTGCAGTATTGATCATATAGTCGGTTCTCGCTTTTGTGTTATAAACCATTTTCCTCAGCAGTTTTTTCATCCTCAACCAAACAGATCCTTGTTTATATCCTTGACAATTTGACACCCTATACACAAAAGGGAACATTCCCTTGAGTGTCCATCTCCTGCATGCATCTCCTTGCATTGAGCATAGGCATGTTCCACTGCTGTAACTAATTTTTCTTACTTGCGACACTCGTTTCCTCCTTTGTATCATAACATTTATTTGTCTATGAAAAAACAAAAAAAGACAGTCGGGAAGGGAGTATTATCTTATATTGGCAACAATCATGTCTCCTTTGAATGAAGCATGAAGTTATTGAGTCCATTTGTCATGTTAATTTTGGGTTTAGCATGGCATTAAGAAGTTGAGCTCGTTACAGAGTCTTCTCTACTGACTAGTTACTCTTCCAGTCCCTACAAAGAATTTCATTTAATGCCTCCTACATCTCATGGTTTCATCATTGAGTCTATGCTTCCAGATTCTTCCATATGTCTCATGCTCTTGTTCAAAGGAGGTCTATCAAACTGTGTCATCCATTCTCAGAACTCTTGACTTTGCATGTCGGCCATACCCTCAATTTATCTCAGAATCACATGATACTATAGTCCTATCACGCACGATGTTCCTACTTTCATCATTGGTAGGTAACCTTGAACCTATCAGTCAACATTTCATTATTAGTCGTTGACTAGGTGGTTTCCCTTTTGTTCAATGACAAGACATCTATTCACACATTGGGATGTCTTGGATGCCATTAGTCTTATTGGTGGTTTCCTCACCTTTGTCATCATTTTTCCTCATTGGCTTCTATTCAAAGGGTATTTTTTCATGTACCACTTTCACTTGGCACATGCGAAAGATGCACATGATCATTGGTTTGTAAACATGTTCTTCTTCCGATTTCCTCCAAATCACGAAGCTCCTGATTTATACCTCATGTTGAATGATGATAGATGCCTTAATTCTCTCCTTTCAGTGGGTCTCCTTCCATCGAATTCAACTCATCTATTCTGGAAATGGGACCTAGAGTCTTATGAGTACCTTGAGGCTTGCATTCATTAGTGGCAGGTTCTCTTTCCATCGATGGTTGGGAATAAATCAACGTCTCCTAATTGATGGATTATTTAGGTGTTCGACACCGACTCCTTTATTCACACTTGTAAGAATGTACTCGATGCCTTGATACATACTTTCATTATTGGTAGGTTGTCTTGCGTTTGTTAACGGTATACCTCAATGACTGGTAATAAAACAATGTCTCATTGTGTTCAACCTCAACTCCTTTATTCACATGATGTAGAATTGTACCCTTGGTGGATTGTGTAGAAGACTTGAAGACATCAATATGTGGCCGTAGCTTTCTTGAGTTGTTTCTTCCTTTTCATTGGACCGATACCTATATGACTTCAGTGATCATGGGAGATCAGATTGTACTCCATTGTATAACAAATATCTTCAGATTGATTTTGAGACTGGTTCTACTAGGCCTTGTTCATGATTGTGAAAACCTTTAGCATGTAACCGCATTTGTATTTGCCTATTCATGGTTACAGACAACTTGTTTGGTATATTTTCACATGGATCTGCAGTGTAATTCAAACTGGCATCCATGTATGTAAAGTCAATGCAAAATGTAATGAGAAACTAGTTCTTCCAGTTGGTTCCCCATCACTCCACTTATGGGTTTTTTATAATGTATTTCGGCCATCACATATACTCTTCTGACCTCACACATTAGGGGGCATATGTTATAGAAATATTTGCCTCATCTTATGAAATCTTGCACATAAGGCCTTTTTCCATTCCCCTATGCATACTTTTCATCCCTTTTTGCAAATTCCAGAGCTTAAAAATACATTTTTCCACATGTACACACCTTGCCTACTATACAACATGTGTATATGCAGGATGCACCACTACAACCTGTGTACATAGGAATTTTTTCCCAAAAATGAAAAATGGTGTTGGGTTTCCATGTCACGACAGGATATCTATGATCCTTGGCCTTCCATATACTGGAAACGTTCTGACTCAGCCCTTCAGTTCCACTTGAAGGCTATAAATGGGCCAATTTTGAGCTATGGAAAGGAGGAGAAATAATTCAAATTTGAGAGAAAAGTTACTCTGGAGAAATTATTTACTTCATATTGAGTCTGCATCCCTTTGTCCTTTAAGTTTGAACACAGTGTTCAACCCCCAACATCTTTCCTTATTTGATTGAGAACTTCATTGTCTCTCTTCTATGAGCTTGCCTTTGGTGGATGATTGAAGTGGTGGAGGCCTAGTTGGAAGGAACTTAGTTTCTCGGTTACGAACCATGCTGAAACGGAAGTCTATAACATTTTCACTTCTTCTGATCATATATTAATAGAAATACTATTTTCCCATCCAATTGATATCTTGCAAATATTTGAATTATTATTCCATGGACATATTTGTCAAGTTTATTAATGGATTATGCTATTGAATGTGATAACATCATTTATTATCACCATATGCTTGCTTTTCTTGGTTGTTGAGGACTAGTTGCAGGTATATTTCTTTGGGTCAAGTGCTCAATGATGGACTTCATCGAACATTTGGATGAGGTAGGCATTTTATATTGTCTTGTTAGCATATTTGTTTACATAGCATACTTGAGAATAGAGTTGATTTTTGCAATCATTTCCGTCTGTTGTGGTTTACCCTAGCCATAGAGAGATTTTCCTCGTAATAGTGTCGAGTTAGATTTTCTCTGGATATGTGGGGTGTTCACTTCATAATAAAATGATCTCCAAATTTTATTACCTTGTATCTTTATTTGTTGTTTCGATATAATTTATTATGTCTTATTTACTAATAAAATCCATAGTATCACAATGGGTTGCATTGGAATCTCATTACAGACATAAGGGTGACCAACTAGTTGACACTTGTTGAAATTCTTTGCATATTCCATGGAATCTTAACATTGTTTCGACTACCATAGTCTAACATAGAGAAATTTCAACCTAGTACTTTTTGTTCCACAATAATTCCCTCCACTCTCTTTTCCATGTGCCTCTCAAAGGATGACTTATACTTTATGATCTAGGTTTAAAATACTATCTATGGAAAGGTTATATAGGTTTCCCATGGTGAACTTTTTCATAGTATATAACCAATCATATTCCTTGTTTATGGTCATACATCTTTGGTACAGAACCGAACTTGAGGAACTTTGTGATTTATGTGAAATAACCTTGAACTACTTCCACCCAAAATAGATTTAAATGTGGGAATCCATCTAGGTTATCCATAGTTTCCACATCTCTACCCACATGCTAGTGGGAAGAGTTGTAGATATTCCCATAGCCCCGTGGGTAGATTTGTAGCATGTACAACACCACCCACATGCCTATGGGTAGAGTTTTGGTATCTCTTCCCACATGCCTATGGGAAGAGTTGCCACATTTATGCCTACATGCCCGTGGTTAGAGTTGTATCATATACAACTCTTCTCACATGCCTATGAGAAGATTTTCCACAACTCTTCCCACGGGCTTGTGGGCAGAGTTGCCACATCTTTGTCCACAAGTCCGTGGGTAGAGTTGTAGCATCTGCAACTCTGGCCACATGCCTGTGGGTAGATTTGACACATCTCTTTCCACGGGACGATGGGTATATTTGTAGCATATGAAACTCTTCCCACAATTATGTGGGAATAATTTCCATGTAGCGAGATTAGATAACTAAATTTGGAGCTATATAGAAGCACGAGAATGCATTTCCATTAGGTCACTTTCTATTGTTTTAGTCTCTCAATTTACAAGGTAGACTTTACCTCTTTTACACAACAACCACTTTTATGTTTGCAAATGAAAATCTAAATATGTAGACATGTGTAAAATTATCTAAGACACCCTCATAAACTTGAACCACTCAAATTACAGGGGTGTTAAGACTTGGGCGTGCATTTTAGTGAAGCCAGGAATGCACCTCCCCACAAGGGCATAAATTATAGTTTAAAATCAAAACAAGTATTTTTCTCAATAATGTATTCCATTTTAGTCTTTCTAGAGTCTCGTACATGTTGATATGTCTATTTATTTATTTAATTATTATTCAGTCATATAACCTTGTATTCTTTGATGATTTATGTAGGTCTTCTCAATGGAAATGCAACTAACAACTAGCATATCTGTGATGTGGTCGTACAATCTCCTATCTCATCAATGATCCAAAAAGGAACTAGAGAAGGCTAAGAACAACTCATAACGCACATAAGAAAATTAGGACACTCAGAATGGATTCAATAGGCAGAGAAAGGGAAACAATTCAAAGTTCCTAAAACTCAATGAAAATAGCATAATCGCAAAGAGCGCGTCACAATCTTTCCAACGGTGCAAATGGCTCATCAATGGAGTTATAGATCAAAAGTTATAAGCAATCAAAGTTTAGTCAAACTTGGTCAAAAAGGCAAAATTCAAAGTGACACGGGGCACCACTGCAAGGGTGACACGTGGCACAATTGAGTTAGCAATATGACATCGCAAGTATGGCAGACACGTGAGAAAGTTAGATGATGACATGTGTCAACTTCATGGGAAAATCATATTGTGACAAGTGAAAGTTTTTGTGGACCAGTTATATGGTGCCACGTGGTCCAGTCATGGTCTGCCACGTGGCACCCCTCCAATGGTTGGAATATGCAAAAAATTTATTGACTCCCCAAGAGTCAAACTCATGACCTCCGAGTAGCCCAAAGGCCCCCACAAGTCCACGCTAACCACTACACCACACCTTGATTCTTTTTTACAATATGGTTTAAATATTATTTAAATTTAAAATTTAAACTAAGGTGCATAAGGGAGGGGCTAGGCCTTCGGCCCAACCCCTATTCACATGTGCTAGTGCCACATGACCATACTATTCTGCCTGCTTAGGGGCTTAAAACCACCATCCACTATATTTAGCATATATTTATCACCTTTCCGCTAATTTAGTGGTTGCCCACCATATTTGGCAGGGCGCGCCAAAGTTTGTTGTAACATTTTTCCAAAAAGGGGGAGACCCATGGGATTCGACCCTGGGACCTCCACCCAACCAATGCCTAAATTTATCCAATTTAACCAACATCCCAACCATTCACTTATTGCATAACTTCCCGGAAAATTGTATAAAAAGGGGGGTCTCGCCAGAGTTTAGAACACACAAGAGCACAGAGAAGGGGCCGACTGAGCCCGTCCATACAATACGGATTTGTATGGCATTTTTGCACAGTTTTCGAGATTTTGCATGCAGTTTGAGTTTTTTTTAGCATTTATTACAAGATTTGTGGCACAAAAACTGAGGTAGGGGTGTCTTGGGGGCCTGAAAGTGTCTGAATCCGATTGAGGTGTGGAGACAGTCATTTTTAGGTAAAAAAATGCCACAAACATAGTGGTGGTGTTAATTTTATGATATGAGCAAAGATTCTATGGCTTAACTCCAGAATGAGGTATACTTATGTATTTTGCCCAATTCTTTTGTGGATTTAATACAAAGACCTACCCATTTGAGAGCAGGACCCATAGACATAGTCCACCAAGGAAAAAATTTGTTATCAAGTTATTTGTGTTCATATTGTATGATTATGTCTCTTTCCTTTTGAGTTTTTCGTTCTTTATGGTGTAATTTTGTTTATTCTCATTTTATGCAATTCTTTAAGAAGTCACCCGAAGAAAAGATCCCAGATCATGTTGGTATAAGAGCATTCATCTTTGACTTGAATTGTTGAGTATGAATTCTTACTAGGGACAAGCACAAGCATGGTGGAGGAAATCTTAAGACGATCAATCCCAAAGTTGGTCATACATCCCAAAGGAAGAAGATGGAATAAGAAGATAAGCATGATGAATAGGAGAAAAACTTTCACATGGTCGTCTATCGCATGTCAGACATGGTCAAGAAAATGTATGGAGATTATGAGAAGAGGATAAAGAAGGAGAAGAAAAAGGAAGCACATGTAGATGATGATGCTTCGGTAAACCAAGGGGCTAGAGGAGATCCTCTTGAGCCTCTGTCTTTGCCTTCAAGTTCTAGTTATTCTTCCTCTAAGAATTCTCATCACTCTCAACATTCTAACCATAAAGCCTCTTTTAAGAAACCTTTATTAAAGCTTGATGTAAAGTTTGCTTTACCTATGTTTAATGGAGATGATAATCCCGAAAAGTTAGATAATTGGATCCGATAGGTTGAAGTATATTGTTGTGTTCATCATATTGACGAAGAGGAAGTTAAAGTGAAACTGGCTTCTCTTCGATTGGAAGGCACCGCTCTCGTATGGTGGGAGAGAAAGCTACGGGAAAAAAGTAAGTGTGGTAAGATTCTTTCCTCATGGTCGGATTTTAAAATACAGATAAGGAAGAAGTTCTATCCATTATGGTATTTACATAAAGAAATGATGGAATGGAAAACTTTGAGACAAAGTAAAGGTCAGAACGTACAAAGTTTCAAAGAAGAATTTATGAAGAAATCTCTAGCATTGAATATTCTGTTGGACTCTTATGAAACCTTAATGAAGTATATTGGTGCACTTCGTATTTATATTTTTCATGTGTTTTTCTTGTTTAACCCCACTAGTCTTGATGAAGTTTGTGTGCAAGCCACTCACCTTGAGAACAGGGGGAAACATGTTCAAGAAGATCCCACGAAGAAACCTTCCAATTTCCCACAAAAGACTTTCAAGAAGTTCAAAAGGAAGGGAAATAAGACTGCTACAGTATCAAGAGAAGGAGGAAAACCATCTTGCACTCATTGCAAGAGGAGCGGTCACAATGAAGAACATTGTTGGAAACTGCATCCAGAAAAGAGACCGAAACAATTCAGTGGAAAGGGGAAGACAAAGACCGTTGCTACAGTGCAACAAGATCTTGGTGCCAAATCAAAAGATGAAGAAAATATCACAGCAGCTGGAGTACAAGGTAAAGATTCTCTTCATGCTAGTTCAAGTTCCAATGATGAATCTCATAGTGATGAACGAAAGAGGAATGAGTTATTTCATATACGAGTTGTATCTAATCATACTAAGATAGATGCATTATTTAATCTGGGTTCCCAAGTAAACTTGATATCTAACGCACTTGTCAAGAATATGGGTCTTGTAACGAAACCACATCCAAAGCCTTACCCTCTTGGTTGGGTATGTGATAAATCAAAACTTAATGTCACCACAATGTAGGGTCAGATTTTCTATTTCTTCAAAGTTGATTGATGAAGTAGATTTGGATGTTGTACCACTTGATATATGTGGCATAGTGTTGGGAAGTCCGTATCTTTATGATAGAAAAGTAGTCTTGTTTCGTCATGAGAAAAAATACCACCTTAATAAAGGGGGAGTGGAATATATTGTTAGATCTCACAACATGAGGGTAAATACGTTACTTCTTAGTGCAGGGAAAATGAAAAGACTCATGACCACTAATAAGAGATATGTACTCATGGTCGTCAAAGAGAAAGATGTTGGGACATCCGACGCTTTCCAAGGATGTGATCCATCTCATAAAAAATAATTAACTGATATTGTTTCTAAGTATGATGATATTTTTCAGGAACTAGATGGATTACGTCCTAAGAGGGAAATCCAACATGAGATACATCTTCAAAAGGCTTATCCTTTTCCTAATGTGGGCATGTACATGATGTCATTTGTGGAGATGACAAATATCAGGAAGCAGGTACAAGGCTTATTGGATCAAGGGGTCATCAGGCCCAATTCATATCCTTGTGGTTCTTCGATCGTGATGGTGCCAAAGAAAGACGGCACATGGCGAATGTGTGTCGATTACTGAGATTTAAATAAAATCACGGTGAAAAATATATACCCTCTTCCTCGCATAGATGATTTACTTCATCAGTTAAAGAATGTTGTTTATTTCACTAAGTTGGATTTGTGCAGTGGATATCATCAAATCAAGGTTGCAGAACAAGATGCATGGAAGAATTCCTTTAAAACCAAACAAGAATTGTTTGAGTGGTTAGTTATGCCGTTTGGGATTTGTAATGCTCCAACAACTTTCATGCGTGTGATGAATGATGTATTAAGGACTTTCCTAGATGACTTTATGATTGTATATATAGACGACATTCTAGTTTTCAACGAGACTTGGGATGAACATGTAAGGCATGTAAAACAAGTACTAGATACTTTGCAAAGGGAAACGTTGTATGTGAAATTGTCAAAATGTGAATTTGGCAAGACTGCACTTGTATACTTAGGTCACGTCATGGGAGGAGGACAATTGAAGATTGATCCATCCAAAATTGAAGTAATTGTAAAATGGCCTGAGCCAAAGAGTGTAACCGAAGTCCGAATCTTCTTGGGTGCAGTCTATTATTGGAGGATATTCATTCCCAACTTCTCCTTTATAGAATCTCCTTTGCATGCCTTAACTAGTGTGAAGAACACTTTTCAATGGGAAGGAAAGAAACAAAAAGATTTCAACATTTTGAAGGAGAAGATCAATACCGCACCAATATTAGCACTGTCGAATCTTCAAAAACCATTCGAGATCGAGACAAATGCCAACGGATACACCATGGGTTCAATATTGATGCAATATCATAAGCCTGTTTGTTATCACTCTGAGACTTTTAACCAATTTGTTGTTAACTATCCTACATATGATAAAGAGTTGTATGCATTAGTTCAAAACATAAAGAAATGGAAGCATGACTTGTTATTGAAGGAAAAAATTATACATACAGACCACCGGCCCTTACAGTATCTCCAGGAACAAACCAAACTGCAACAATCTCGACACTACATATGGATGGGTTTTCTACAACAATTTCATTTGGTAATCAAGCACAATAAGGGTACAAGTAACAAGGTAGCCGATATGCTTTCTAGACCTCCTATTGTTCCTTCTATTATTTTGAAGAATACTTCTTTATCTCATGATAGCTATGTAGAACAATATGCCATCGATGAAGATTTTAAAGAAGTATATGAGAAGCTAACCCATGGTGCACAAGTAGAGAACTATTGTCTGCAGGGAAAATTACTCTATCATCTTGGGAAGCTATGTATTCCTACAAGTGAACGAGTCCATGTAATATGAGAAGCTCATACTTCTCTTGTATCAGGGAATTTTGGGGTAGGAAAAACTATGGCTCATTTGCAAAGGTTTTGTTATTGGCCTCAAATGAAAGAAATTGTAACTAAATATGTAAATGTGTGTGTGATGTGTTCTACTTGTAATCCCACTAATAGAAAATTGGGGCCATACTCACCACTTCCTTTTCCATCCCATCCATGGGAAAGTATTTCTATGGATTTTGTAGGGGGTTTACCAATGACCAAAGGGGTTCATGATTATTTGTATGTCGTAGTGGATAGGTTCAAAAAGATGTGTATCTTGATGCCATGTAAAAAGAAGATCATTGCCGAGGAGACTACTAATCTATTTTTTCAACATGTTTGGGTTCACTTTGGATTACCCACGTCCATTATCTCAGATCGAGATACTTGATTCCTTAGGGATTTTTGGACTAGCTTGTGGAGAATGATAGACAAAAAATTGAAGAGGAGCACTTCTTTTCATCCACAGACCAACGAACAGACAGAGGTGGTAAACATAACAATGGTACTTTTTCTTCGAGGCTACTGCAGCAAGCATCCTAAGTTATGGGATGAACATATTCCTTATGTACAACATGCTTATAATTGAGATTTACATTCATCCACTTAGAGTTCACCTTTTGAGACGTGTTATGGGTACCTACCAAAGGTTCCTTTGGACTTTATGCATGGGAAGGATGCCAATGTGAATGAAGAAAGAACAAAGGATAGATCTCGCAAGTTCATCCAGAGGATTCAACAGATACACCAGGGAGTCAGGGAACAATTGGAGAAGATTCAAGCACAGTATAAATCTCTACATGACAAGCACAGGGTTAATCATCAGTTCTAGGTTGGAGACCGGGTATGGATTCACATCAGCAAGGAATGATTGAAGGGTGAAGGCAAAAAAATCAAGCCCATCCGATATGGACCCTTCACTATTTTGGAGAAAAGCATCACTAATGCTTTTGATGTTTTTCATTTAGATCTTCCACCTTATATGCAGATTTATTCAGTTGTGAACGTACAAAACTGGAAACGTTTTGAGCCTCCCATGATCATGGATCAAGATGAGGAAGTTTCAATACCTTAATTTGATGATTTTTCACCTGAGTACTTGGATGAGTTACAGGAAGATATCATCCTGTACAGAAGAACGAGAACTTCACACAGAGGTATCTTCGAGTATGATTAAAGGGCACACATCCAAGTAAGGAAAAGTGGATTAAAAAGGATAAGGTGAGGGGACTTTTCCCTAACTTACCAGTTGATTGATGAAAGATTTTGGTGTTCCAAAAAGATATCAGTGGGAAGGCATGATCCAAAAAGGATCCAGAGAAGGCTAAGAACAACTCATAATGCATAGAAGCAACTTAGAATGCTCAGAATTGCTTCAGCAGGTAGAGAAAGGGAAAAAATTCAAAGTTCCTAAAAATCAGTGAAAAGGACATAATCGCGAAGAGCGCATCACAAGCTTTCTAACAGTGCAAACAACTCATCAAACAAAGTTACAGATCGAAATTTATAAGCGATCAAAGTTCAGTCAAACTTGGTCAAAAAGGCAAAAGTCAAAGTGACACATGGCACCACTGCAAGGGTGACACGTGGAACGATTGAGTTGGCAAGATGATGTGGCAAGGATGGAAGACATGTGGGCAAGTTAGGTGATGACACATTATAACTTCATGGGAAAATCATATTGTGACAAGTAACAGTTTTGTGGACTAGTTATATGGTGCCACGTGGCACCCCTCCAATGGCTGGAATATGAAATTTTTTTATCGACTCGCCAAGAGTCGAATTCATGACCTCTGAGTAGCCCAAAGGCCCCCACAAGTCCATGCTAAACACTACACCACACCTCGATTCTTGTTTGTAATATGGTTTAAATATTATTTAAATTTAAACTTTAAACTAAGGCACCAAAGGGAGGGGCTAGGCCTTCGGCCCAACCCCTATTCAAATGTTCTAGCACCACATGACCATACTATTCCACCCTCTTAGGGGCTTAAAACCACCACCCACTATATTTATCATATATTTATCACATTTTCACTAATTTAGTGGCCACCTGCCAGATTTGGCAGGGTGCGCCAAAGTTTGTTGTAACATTTTGCCAAAAAGGGGGAGGCCCATGGGATTCGACCCCGGGACCTCCACCCAACCAATGCCTAAATTTAGCCAATGTAACCAACATGCCAACCATGCACTTATTGTATAACTACTGAGGAAATTGTATAAAAATGGGGGTCTTGCCAAAGTTCAGAACACACAAGAGCACGAAGAAGGGGTAGACTGAGTGCGTCCATACAGTACAGACTTTTTGCACATATTTCAAGATTTTTCATGCATTTCGAGTTTTTTTCATCATTTATTGTAGGAGCAGTGGCACGAAAACCAAGGCAGGGGTGTCTTGGGGGCCTGAAAGTGTCCGACTCAGATTGAGGCGTGGAGACAATCATTTTTAGGTAAAACGACACCATGAACACAATGGTGGTGTTATTTTTTTGATCTGAGCAAATCTTCTGTGGATTAACTCCAGAATGAGGTATACTTATGTATTTTGCCCAATTCTTTTGTGGAGTGAATAAAAATTCCTACCCATTTGAGAGTAGGACCCAGAGACGTAGTCCACCAGGGACGAACTCTGTTATCAAGTTCTTTGTGTTTATATTGCATGATTATGTCTCTTTCCTTTTGGGTTTTTCCTTCTTTATGGTGTACTTTTGTTTATGCTCATTTTATGAAATTATTTAATAAGTCACCCGACGAAAATATCCCAGATTACTCAAGCTCATTGATGCCGGTAGTTAGTACTTATTTTTCCATTTAGTTAGTGTGTGTGCACAGTTGCCAAACATTGATGTATATTTCAACCCTTTACTAAATTCCGGGCACAAATCACCCTAGTATGCATTCTTTAGGGTTTACAACAAATCCACAGTACTGTAACTTGTAACTTGTAAATTAACAACACCATATATGGATTTTTCTTCCTAGGGTGTGCATTTCTCATCATGCCCTGTTTTCAAGCATTTTTATGCATTTTTCCCTTTATGCATTTGTTTTCATTTACACGACAAACTTTAGCATTTATGCACAAAAGAAGGTTTTGGGTTTCAAAATGCACAACTAAAGTATGAATAGATGTAAAATGATAAAATCCAAACTCCACAATTGGAAACACTTAACTTGGAGGTCATATGAGTCATAGGTGTACATTTTACAATAAGACGGTTTTACACTCCATTTTACAAAAAGTTTGGAATCTTTTTTCAAGGTAGAAGTCCTTGTTCATTTTATAATGCACTTTGTATGATATATTAATATTTAGAATGTTATTAACTTCGCCCCAAAAATTAGATAACTCTATTTGGATCTATATAGAAGCATGGACATGCATTTCCCTTAGTTCAAAGTACTGTGGGAAAACTTGTAAATATCATGTGGTTATTTGTGATAACTTTGTTAAAGGTAAAGGTTCGGCTAATAGTGTTGAGTTAGATTTTCTTTGGATATGTTGGGTTTTCACTTCAAACTAAAAGGATGATTTATACTTTATGATCCATAATGCATTAGTTTAAAATACCATCTATAGAATGATTATATAGGTTTTCCATGGTGAACTTGTATTTTTCATATTAGATAACCAATCGTATTCATTGTTTATGGTCATACATATTTGGTACATAATTGAACTTGAGGAAATTTGTGATTTATGTGAAATAACCTTGAACTACTTTCACCCAAAATAGATTTCGATGTGGGAATTTATCCAGGGTATCCATAGTTGCCACATCTTTTCCCACAAGATTATCGACAAAGTTTCCACATATCTTCCCACAGGCACATGGGAAGAGTTGCAACATCTCTGCCCACAAGCCTATGGGTAGATATGTTGCAACTCTTCCCACAGGCATGTGGGAAAAGATGTCGAAACTTTTCCCACATGCCTATGGGGGTAGAGATGTTGCAACTCTTCCCATGGGCCTGTGGGAAGAGATGTGGAAACTCTGCCCACAAGCCTATGGGAAAAGATGTTGCCACATCTCTACTGAGAGGCTTATGGGTATAGTTGTAACATATACAAGTATTCCCACAAGCCTATGGGAATATTTTCCACACCTCTGCCCATAGGCCTGTGGGAAAATTTTCCACGTCTCTTCCCACAGTGCGGGTAGAGTTGTAGCATCTACAACTCCGACCATAGACCTATGGGAAAAGTTTCCATGTGGGTAGAGTTGACACATCTCTTCCCATAGGATTGTGGGTAGAGTTGTATCATTTGCAACTCTGCCCACAATTATGTGGGAAAAAGTGCCATGTAACGAATTTAGATAACTAAATTTGGAGCTATGTAGAAGCATGGGCATGCAATTCCATTAGGTCACTTTCTACTATTTTGGTCTGTCAATTTATAAGGTAGACTTTTCCTCTTTTAAACTACAACCACTTTTATGTTTGCAAATGAAAATATGAATATGTGGACAGTTGTAAAATTATCTAAGATACCCTTAGAAACTTGAATCTCTCAAATTGTATGGGTGTAAATACCCGAGCATGTATTTTGGTGAAGCATGGAGTGCATTTTTGCACAAGGGTATAAATTACTGTTTAAAATCAAAACAATTATTTTTCTCAATCAAATATTCCATTTTAGTCTTTATATAGTCTCATACATGTTGATATGTTTGTTTATTTATTTAATTTTATTCAGTCATATAACCTTGTATTCTATGATGATTTATGCAGGTCTTCACAATGGAAATGAAACAAACAACTAGCCTATGTGTGATGTGGTTGTAAAATATCTTGCCTCATTGAACTCATGGAAATAGATAGTTAGTACTCATTTTGTCATTTTAGTTAGTATGTGTGCACAACTACAAAACATTCATGTATATTTCAACCCTTTACTAAATTCTAGGCACAAATCACCCTAGTATGCATTCTTTAGGGCTTACAACAAATACAAAGTATTGTAACTTGTAAATTGTAAATTAAAAACACCATACATGGATTTTTCTTCTTAAGGCATGCATTTCTCATCATGCCCCGTTTTCATGCATTTTTATGCATTTTTCCCTTCATGCATTTTTTGCATTTACAAGGCAAATTTTAGCATGTATGCATAGAAGAGGGTTTTTGGTTTCAAAATGCACAACTGAAGTATGAATATATGTAAAATGACAAAATCCAAACTCTACAATTGGAACCACTCAACTTGGAGGTCATATGAGTCCTAGGCATGCATTTTACAGTAAGACGGTTTTACGCCCCATTTTGCAAAAAGTTTGGAATCTTGGTTCAAGGTAGAAGTCCTTAGTCATTTTATAACGCACTTTGTATGATATATAAAGATTTAGAATGTTATTAAATTCACACCAAAACTCAGATAACTCTATTTTGAGCTTTATAGAAGCATAGATGTGCATTTCCCTAATGGGTCAAAGGCCCTAGTGTATTGAATATCACACTTGAGGCAAGGCTCTCTCATTTTAATCACACTTGAGCATATTGAATATATACAAGTGATTGAGGTAACCAAAGGATATCTAAGACAAATTTTAGAGGGAAGATTAAGTAAGTAAGGCCGAAATTCAAGGGAGGGTAAATTATTTTGATGATGCTTTCTAAGGTATGTTATTTATAGGTCATCTCACCATTTTCGCAATAATTTTTTTTCTAAAATGATCCAGAATGGGAAATTGGGAGGAAATTGAGGAAACCTATCCAAGTAGTTGTGATACAAATTATATCTTGGGGGTCTTTGTATTTTTGGAGTTACACACCATCGAAAATAAGGTTTGTGGCTAGTCCTGAAACTAGTCTAAAACAGGTGTTTCGGGTAAAAATGTCATAACTTCTTCATATCAGATCCAAATTAAGTAAGACCAAATGTATTGGTTAGAGTAAACTATTTAGTATTTTGTGTACAATTTTTAGATCCATACAACAAATATTATGTGCAGGGCATTCTCTACAAATTCGCTCTCTAGAATAAGCCAGAATTCAACAAGGTATGTCATTTTTGCTATAACTCCTTTTCTGAGAGGTTCCAAGTAGTGAAATCTAGAGGAATTACACAAAAGACACTAAAGAATATTGTTTACCATTTTCAGATCTTTATTCATTACAGGTACATAGTTATGATTATTGCAAGTTAGGGTTTTTGACTAATCCAAAATTAGTCATGTGAGACTAAGGTAAAGTTTGATGAAAATTATAGTCTCATGTTGTTAAAGTTAAGGAAGGTTTGCAGGTATGTGATCATATACACTAGGTCTATTATAGAGTTACAAACCAGATTTGGATGATTAAATTGATGAGAGCTTTTGGTTGAGGTACATGTTGGGTACATGGTTCAGACAAGTAGTTGATGAGTTGGCACATACATGAGGTGTATAGTTGATGATGTTGGTACATATTGATGAGTAATAGTTTATGTGTATTTGATGCATGATTGGTACATATTTGGTGCATGGTTTATGCACTCATTGATGGTACATGTTGAGGTACAAGTTGGTGCACTTGTTTATGATACAAGTTGATTACAGGTTGTTTGGACAGGTTATTTGTACAGGTTTGGTGCATGGTTTATGCATTCATTTATGGTATAGGTTGAGGTACAAGTTGATGTATGGTACATGTTGGCATAGGTTATTGGTACAGGTTGATTAGAGGTTGATTGGTACAGGTTTACAACAATATATCTAACAATGATATTGTGTCAGTGGTTCCATCATTCTACTTTTACGTTAGGGTGGTTGGACAGGGAAAGGATAGGTGGTTGTAGCCACTTTCTAATTTTAGCTGTAGAACATAGGGGGTTTTGGCCTCCTTCTGGTTGTAGCCAAAGAATTGGGGAGTTGGAGCTTCCCTTAGGTTGTAGCCTGAGAAACTAGGGGGTTGGAGCCTCCTTCCTGTTGCAGCTGGAAAACAAAGGAAGTTGGTGCTTCCAATGAATGTAATTCTTAAATACATATAAGAAAAAACATTATGTGGTTTTCTACCGCTTTGGATTTCCACGTAAAACAACGATGTACTGGGTCTATGTATGATTTATCATTTTTTCATTGTTTATTTACTCTGCAACTATTGGATGATAATGCTACATTGATATAATACTTTCATTTTATGGTGAAAATTGATTAAATTTCTGTATTAGTGATTCACCCCCCCTCTTAGTAATCCAACAATTGGTATCAGAGAAGGTTCCTTCAGGAAATAGTTTAACCACTGGAATAAGATCACGAATTATTCTGAGAATGGAGTACCATTGTTTAATGGTCATAATGGTTTAAAGTATGAGATGTGGAGCAGAAGGACGAAAGTATTTTTACAAGCACACGGGAATTATATTTGTCTATTAGTTGTTACATGATATGATAGTTCAAAAAGGGAAAATATTGCAGCCAAGAAGGAATTGAAGAAGAATAACAAAATAACAATGGATTTCGTCTTGGAAGGATTACCTAATCTGGTAAGAGAAAAGGTAGGTAAATTTTCATCAACCAAAGAACTTTGGGATAAGTTACATGACATATATTCTTCACCCATCGCAGATTCAAAAAATTCCAAAGAAGATGTAGATACAGATCAACAAGAATTATGTTCACCATGTCAAACAGATTTAGAAGATGAAGAGTACATAATCATCAGAGGTATGTTGTTTTGCTTTAATTGTGAAAAACATGGACATCTTGAAATAGAATGCCATGAAAGAAATGAGACAGAAAAACTAATTGAAAAGGAAGACAATTATGAAGCAGAATAGATTAGTGTTTTAGATGAACTAAGAGAATAAAATAAGTCACTCAAGAAAGAATTGATGAAACAAAAGGAAATTGTTCACATTTTTTAAGAATCCCATCAGGTCATCGAGAACTTAAGAAATCAGCTAGAAGAAGCCAGAAATATCAAAGAAAATATTGAATATCAAAAGCATTATTTGGAAGCCAACATTGCAGCAGAGAAGGAAGAAGCAGAAATGAGAGAGAATATATTGACAGATCATCTTAAGGAAAGAACTAACTATCTAAACTAGCTTAAGGAAAAGTTTGGTCAATAAGAGAAAGGACTTGAAGAAGAAATAATCACATTAAAAATTCTTCTTGAAGAAGATAAAAGGACAGAAGAAGTCAAGAAGTCTTAGATAATGAAGAAAGAAAAATAGGTTGAGAAGCTTGAAGAAGAAGTTGTCACATTGAGAAGTAAAATCGTCAAGATTAACACGAATGTTTAAGAGACAAAAACATCCACATCAGTTATAGAGAATGCAAAGAAACACTCCAGGTTTCTAGAAAAGAAGAATGAAGAAAATATAAAAAGTTATGCATAAGTACTCAAAGGAAGGAATCATGTTCAACCGAAATCTAAGAAAACTATTGAAGATACATCTTCAAGAAGACCATCCATGTTCAAGCCACAAAGAAGCTTCAATCATGATCATGATTAATCAAGGCAAAATTTCAAAAGGACTACACCACAAAGAAAATCATTCACTCCTAGGTATGCAAATTTATTTTATGGTCATTGTTTTTATTGTACTGATTTTGGACATAAGGTTGCAGATTGCAGGGATTATAAAAATGTTCAGGCAATAAATGCCTATGTGGTCCCACGTAACATTGAATGTTACAAATATCATAACTATGGACACATAGCTAGTGATTGTAGAAGCATGATCAATACTTCCATGAAAGCGAAAATTGATATCATATATAATAAAGTATGGATAAGAAAACACGAAGAATAGGTGAAGAAAGAACATGTCCCAGAGATCACAAGATTGGAAATAAAAAAAGATGAAGAAAATTCTACAGAGAAAAAGAAATATGTCAGATATAGAAAGGTTTGGAAAATAACTAAAAGAAAATAAGGACAAGTAAATAAGGAACATGTTCAAGAGATTGTTCTTTCAATCATTGTAGTGAAAGATGAATCCACAGACAGAAAGAAAGAAGTCAGAGCTCAGAGAGATGATGAATCTACCAATGAAGATGATGAATACAAATCAGAGCAGGAATTGTTCTGAGCCATCTGGCTTAGAGACTCCCAGGTAATATGAATATTAAATAGGGGGAGTCTATGCAATAGCTGTGACTGACCAAAGAACCATCCTTGGAGTATCTTGCAGAGTTTGAAAAGATAGATCTAGAGCAATCAATTGGCAGAAGTACAGTTTGGTATATTAATCAAGACTTCATGATAGTATAGTGATAAATGGATCAACATTATGGACAATTTTGCAAGTAGAGTCTTGGAAAGTATGGACATAGATGGATTCGTAAGACCATTTAGTAGTTTTGGACAGATATATGACAATGGACGAGAGCATGGATTCATATATTGGTTCAAATAGTGGTTTAGAGACAAAAGAACATTTTCATAATGGATGATAGTTACATAGAAAATGTCTTGAACAATGCTAATGGATTCCAAACTGACAGATATTTTTTGGACACATGCAGTGCATACAACAATTCACATTCAAAACAAAGTAATGCTCAGAAACAAAAATGACAAAACTCCCTACGAACTATGGAAATGAAGCACAGACAACAACCTCTACATCAAGGTAAATCAAGGTAGTATTTTATTAATTGAAATTTATGTTGATGATATTTTTCTTGGAAGTACTAATGAAAGCTTAAGCCATAAATTTGCAAAGGATATGAAGAATGAATTTGAAATTTCATTATTTGGAGAACCATCCTTCTTTTTGGGTCTTCAGATATGTCAAATCAACCAAGGAATTTTTATTTCTCAAACTAAGTATATTAGAGAAATGATAAAGAGGATTAGAATGGAAGATTGCAAACTAAGTTACCACTCCTATGCAAACCAGTTGCAAGTTGAGAAAAGATGATGATTCAATGCAAGGTAGCTAGAGGGGTAGTGGGGGGCCCCAGAGGGCCCATAGTGATAATAGTGAAGGTCATTCAATTTAAGGTGGACTAGGTCCACTATATTATTAAATAAGGCCCACTATAGTAGTTAGATATAATAAATGGGTAATTATATATAATAAATGTAAGAGGACTTCTTAGAAGGTTCTACTTCTAGAAGATCCCTCCTCTAGAATGTTCTTAGGTGATGGTAGCACTATATAAAGGGGTTCAAGCAATGTAATGAGACATGAAAGAGAAATATTCTATTTGGAGTGGTAGCTCAATAGGAGGATGCTCCCTCGAAGAGGCAAGTGAACAGGAGAAGATCCCTTCCATAATAGGATCCATTGTATGGTGTTTCCCTACCTCAAGGGTTTTCTTCTAATAAAGTGTAGTTTCTTCTATATTGCTTTGTGGATCTATTGTGTATTTAGTATTTGTGGTGATTATATTTGTAGATCTATTCATATTCTTAACAAGTGGTATCAGAGCACTTTCCTTGGCAAACATTGTGGGCAAATATTTTTTATTTTTGCAGATTTTTTTTTTCGGAAAAGAAAAAAGAGGGCCGCGAAATTACATGATTTTTTGGTATATTTATGTGAAAATTTTGAAGAAACAGGTTGTATATCTGAGTTCCTATCAGAAAAACACCCAAGTTGAAAAAAAAAATCTTCTGAAACATAGTCTGGAAGGTCAAGATATTGAAGTTTTAAAATCTGCAATTTTCAGGGTTTTTTCCGCGGACGACGGCGCGATTTGTTTTTATTTTTGTAGCAGCTGGAGTTTGAATTTTCTCAAAAAAATTACAGATCTGAGTTCCTCTCACAATTTCACCCAATTTCAAAAAAAAAAATTAGGCGAAACGAAGTCTGGGAAGTGAAGTTATGAGCATTTTAAATTCAACAGTTTTTTTAGGGTTTTTCAGAAAAAATCGTGATTTTCTGTTGTAACTTATTGTTCTATTTTTTGGGGGTTTTTCGTGACGGATGTGGGACTGAAGGGTTCATAGGGTGCTCATATGGCTATTTCTTCTCAAAACCTCAAAAAAATTCTTGAAGCATTCAAATCTCAATTATATGACACATTGTGTGACACATTGCATGACAAATTTCATGACCTTGCAGATGGCCTCAATAATAGTTTTCGTAGTTCATTGGATAGAATGCATGAGAGATTTCTTATGACAAACATCATCAGGGATGAATATAATCAATAAATATATGCTTGGTATGATTTTGAGGACGATTGTGATGATTGGTATATGGATAGTTGTCATTTCTGGGATGACAACCACTTCCATATTTTATTTGATGACTCTACTCC
>SNQJ01S0051014.1:84464-124631 GCA_010110895.2 Picea sitchensis
TGAGGGCTTTTGGTTGAGGTACATGTTGGGTACATGGTTGAGACAAGTAGTTGATGAGTTGGCACATACATGAAGTGTATAGTTGATGATGCTGGTACATATTGATGAGTCATAGTTTATGTGTATTTGATGCATTATTGGTACATATTTTGTGCACGGTTGATGCAATCATTGATGGTATAGATTAAGGTACAGATGGTGCATGGTTAATTCACTTGTTTATGATACAGGTTGATTACAAGTTGTTTGGAAAGGTTATTTGTACAGGTTTGGTGCATTTGTTTATGGTACAAGTTGAGGTACATGTTGATGTATGGTACATGTTGGCACAGGTTATTGATGCAGGTTGTTACATGTTGATTACAGGTTGATTGGTACAATTTTACAACAATATATCTCACAGATATAGTGTGACATTGGTTCCATCATTCTACTTCTATGTTAGGGCGGTTGGACAGGGTAAGAACATGTGGTTGTAGTCACCTTTTGGTTGTAGCCGGAGAACATAGGGGGTTTTGGTCTCCTTCTGGTTGTAGCCAGAGAATTGGGGATTTGGAGCTTCCCTCATGTTGTAGCCTGAGAAACTAGGGGGTTGGAGACTCCTTCCAGTTGTAGCTGGAAAACAAAGGAAGTCAGTGCTTCTAATGAATGTAATTCTTAAAGACATATAAGAAAAAAAATTATGTGGTTTTCTCCCGCTTTGGGTTTCCACGTAAAACACTGGTGTACTGTGTATGTGTATGATTGCTCATTTTTTCATTGTTTATTTACTTTGCAACTGTTGGATGATAATACTACATTGATATAACACTTGCATTTTATGGTGAAAAGGATTAAATTTCTCTATTATTTATTCACCCCCCCCCCTCTCAGTAATCTAATAATTGGTATCAGAGAAGGTTATTTAAGGAAACAATTTAACCACTAGAAGGAGATCACGGATTATTTTGAGAATGGAGTACCAAATTTTTAATGGTCAGAATGGTTTAAAGTATGAGATGTGGAGCAGAAGAATGAAAGTATTTTTACAAGAACAAGGACATTATATTTGTCTATCAGTTGTTACAGGATATGATAGTTCAAAAAGGGAAAAGACTGCAGCCAAGAAGGAATTGAAGAAGAATAACAAAATAACAATGGATTTCATTTGGGAAGGATTACCTAATCCAGTAAGAGAAAAGGTTGGTAAATTTTCATCAACCAAATAACTTTGGGATAAGTTACATGACATATATTCTTCACCCATCACAGATTCATAAAATGCCAAAGAATATGAAGATACAGATCAATAATAATTATCTTCACCATGTCAAACATATTTAGAATATGAAGAGTACATAATCACCAGAGGTATGTTGTTTTTCTTTAATTTTGAAAAACATGGACATCTTGAAATAGAATGCCATGAAGAAAATGAGACATAAAAACTAATTGAAAATGAAGACAATTATGAAGAAGAATTGATTAGTGTTTTAGATGAATTAAGAGAAGAAAATAAGTCACTCAAGAAAGAATTGATGAAACAAAAGGAAATTGTTCACTTTTTTGAAGAAGCCCAACAGGTCATTGAGAACTTAAGAACTCACCTAGAAGAACCCAGAAAGATTGAAGAAAATATTGAATATCAAAAGCAGTATTTAGAAGCCAACATAACAGAACAGAAGGAAGAAGCATAAATGAGAGATAAGATATTCATAGATCATCTTAAGGAAAGAACTAACGATATAAACCATCTTGAGGAAGAGTTTGGTCAAGAAGAGAAAGGACTTGAAGAAGAAATAATCACATTAAAAATTCAGCTTGAAGAAGCGAAAAGAACAGAAGAAGTCATGAAGTCTCAGATAATGAAGGAAGAAGAAGAGGTTGAGAAGCTTGAAGAAGAAGTTGTCACATTAAGAAGTAAAATAATCAAGCTCAAGAAGAACGTTGAAGAGATAGAAACATCCACATTAGTTATAGAGAATGAAGAGAAGCACTCTAGGTTGGTATAAAAGAAGAATGAAGAAAATGGACAAAGTTATGTAGAAGTACTCAAAGGAAGGAATCATGTTCAACCAGAATCTTAGAAAAATATTGAAGATACATCTTCAAGAAGACCAACCATGTTCAAGCCACAAAGAAGCTTCAATCATGATCATGATCGGTCAAGGCAGAATTTCAGAAGGACTACACTACAAAGAAAATCATTCACTCCCAGGTATGAAAATTTCTTTTATGGTCATTGTTTTTATTGTACTAATTTTGGACATAAGGTTGAAGATTGCAATGATTATAAAAATGTTCAAGAAAGAAATGCCTATGTGGCTCCATGTAACATTGAATGTTACAAATGTCATAACTATGGACACCTAGCTCTTGATTGTAGAAGCATGATCGATACTTCCATGAAAGAGAACACTGATATCAGATATAATAAAGTATGGATAAGAAAACACGAACAACAAGTGAACAAAGAACATGTCCCAGAAATCGCAATATTTGAAATAAAACGAGATGAAGAAAATTCTACAGATAAAAATAAATATGTCAGATACATAAAGGTTTGGAAAATAACTGAAAGAAAAGAAGGATATGTAAATAAGGAACAGGTTCAAGAGATTGTACTTTCAAGCATTGTAGTGAAAGATGAATCCACAAGAAAAAATAAAAAAGTCTGAGCTCAGAGAGATGATGAATCTACCAATGAAGATGATGCTGCAAACACATGAGAGTAGGAATTAATCTAATCCATCCGACTTAGAGACTCCTAGGTAATATGAATATTAGACAAGGGGATTCTATACGATAGCCATGGCAGACCAAAGAACCATCCTTCGAGAAACTTGTAGAGTTTGAGAAGATAGATCCAGAGCAGTCAGTTAGCAGAAGTACAGTTTGATAGATTAATCAAGACTTCATGATAGTATAGTGATAAATGGGTCAAAATTATGGATAGTTGCGCAAATAGAGTCTTGTAAAGTATGGACATAGATGGATTCGTAATAACACTTAGTAGGTTTGGACAGATATATGACAGTGGATGAGAGAATGGATTCATATATTGGTTCAGAGAGTGGTTCAAAGATAAAGGAACATTATCATAATGGATGATAATTACACAGGAAATGGATCAAACAATGCTAATGGATTCCAAATTGACAGATATTTTTTGGACACATGCAATGCATACAAAATTTCACATTCAAAACAGAGTAATGCTCAAAAACAACAATGACATAAATCCTTATGAACTATGGAACATAAGCACAGATATAAACCTCTACATCAAGGTAACTCAAGGTAGTATTTTATTAATTGAAATTTATGTTGATGATATTGTTTTTGGAAGTACTAATGACAAGTTAAACCATAAATTTGCAAATAATATGCATAATGAAGTTGAAATTTCATTACTTGGAGAACTATCCTTCTTTCTGGGTCTTCAGATATGTCAAATCAACCAAGGAATTTTTATTTCTCAAACTAAGTATATCAGAGAAATGATAAAGAGGTTCATAATGGAATATTGCAAACTAGTTACCATTCCTATGCAAACTAGTTGCAAGTTGAGAAAAGATGATGATTCAAAGTATATAGACCAGAGGAAATACAGGTCAATGATTGGTAGCTTACTATATGTGACAACATCCAGACCAGATGTAATGCAATAAGTTGGATAGGTGGCATGATTTCAAGTAGCACCAAAGGAATCACATGTATTAACAGTAAAGAGGATTTCCAAATATCTCAAAGGAACATAAGAGTTTGGATTATTGTATCCAAAAGGAAAGGATCTATCACTTATTGCCTACACAGATGGAAATTGGGCAGGTTGCATTGAGGACCAATGAAGCACCAGTAGAGGAGATTTCTACTTGGGTAAGTGTTTAGTATCATGGATAAACAATAAATAATCATCAATATCCTTATCTACAACCGAGGTAGAGTATATTGCAGCAACAGGATGTTGAACACAGGTTCTATGGATAAAACAAACTCTGACAGATATATAGGTTGAGTATGATGATCCCATTCCAATCTATTTTGATAATACAAGCACCATTAGTATCTCAAAGAACCTGGTGATACACTCCAAGATGAAGCACATTCCAATCAAGTAGCACTTTCTACGGGAACAGATTACAGAGAACATCAGAGTTGAATACGTGGGCACAAAAGAACAAGTGGAAAACATCTTTACAAAACTTCTTCCATGGGAAGCCTTTGTGTATCTACGCTAGAGACTTAGAGTAATTTCTACTCCAAGCTGAATAATTTTGAATACTTATCTTATATGTCTTAGATTTATACGAGGAAGCACCATAAAGAGGACATTTTAGGTTGGAAGATCAGTTTCAGGAAGATTTAGGGGGAGAAACCCTGGATGGAAAAATACCTTTTCCATTAATGACAAAGGGGGAGATATTTATCATATGCAAAGGTAAATGCTTGGAGAACAAAGGAAAATTCTTGGAGAAAGAGCACATAGGCATGGTTCCAGGGGGAGCGATGGTCACAGAGGGAGCATGAGTGATATAACTTCAGTATTTCATCAGAGTGTTTCCATCAATTCCAAAGGGGGATATTGTTGATTATTTGGGTTGTTTTTAATTGATATCAACCCTGGAAGAAAGTCCGATAGCGAATTTCAGTAGCACAAAGGTTTGAGTAATGAACCCAACTTTATTCGAGGGATAATGGTATGAGTTTTGATATATTTGTAGGTAAGGATATTCCAAATACATAGTACATGTCATGCCATTTCTGGTGGTATTTGAAACGTCACATAACTCCTCACGGTCAGAGATTTATGGCCATGTGAAGTTGGAGAAAGGTTTCGGTACTGGACCCAAGTTTGTTTGATGGATAATGGTATGAGTTTTGATATATTTGTAGGTAAGAATATTATGTATGGATAGTACATGTCATGCCATTTCCATTGGTATTTGGAACGTCACATAACTCCTCATGGTTAGAGAGTTATGGCCATGTGAATTTAGAAAACACTCATCAGTCATCTAGAAGCCCCAAAAGGTCAAATAAGTCAAAGTGGTTTAAGAGATTTTAGAAGGTAAATAATAAAGTGAAGTGATGAGTGTACTATAATTCAAAGTGAATACAAAAGAAATTATTTAAATAATAATGTTAATGGATAAATTAATAAGTGGACAAGTTGTTAGAATTGGGTTAACCCTAAAATAAGGAAAGTGGGTTAAGATGGTTAAAAGGTAACCCCTTGAGGAAGCTGAATGAAAGTATAAATACTAGGCAAGGTTGTCTCATTTTAATAACACTTGAGAATATTGAATATCTACAAGTGACTAAGGTAGCCAAAGGATATCTAAGTCTAATTTCAAAGGGAAGGTGAAGTAAAGAAGGTCGAAATTCAAGGGAGGGTATATTCTTTTGATGATGCTTTCTATGGTATGTAATTTACAGGTCATCTCACCATTTTTGCAATAACGTTTTTTCTAGACTGGTTCAGACCATGAAATTGGGAGGCCATTGAGGAAACATATCTGAGTAGTTGTGATACAAATTTCATCTTGTGGGTCATTGTATTTTTGGAGTTATAGGTCATGGAAAATAGGGTTTGTGGCTAGTCCTAAAACTAGTCTAAAACATGTGTTTCAGGTAACAATGTCATAACTTCTTCATAACAGATCTAAATTCAGTAAGACCAAATGTAGTGGTTAGAATACAGTCTTTAGTATTATGTGTACCATTTTCATATCCATACAACAAACATTTTGTGCGGGGAATTTTCTACAATTTCGCTCTCTAGAATAAGCCAAAATTCAACAAGTTATGCCATTTTTGCTATAACTCCTTTTCTGATAGATTCCAAGTAGTGAAATTTGGAGGAATTGCATAAAAGAAACTGAAGAACATTGTGTACCATTTTCAGCTCTTTATTCATTACAGGTACATAGTTATGATTATTGTAAGTTAGGGTTTTTGACTAATCCAAAATTAGTCACGTGAGACTAAGGAAAAGTTTGATGAAAATGCTAGTCTCTTGTTGTTAAAGTTAAGGAAGGTTTGCAGGTATGTGATCATATACACCATGTCTATTACAAAGTTGAAAATCATATTTGGATGATGAAATTGATGAGGGATTTTGGTTGAGGTACATGTTGGGTACATGGTTGAGACAAGTAGTTGATGAGTTGGCACATACATGAGGTGTATAGTTGATGATGTTGGTACATCTTGATGAGTGATAGTTTATGTGTATTTGATGCATGATTGATACATATTTTCTGCATGGTTGATGCAATCGTTGATGGTACAGGTTGAGGTACAGGTTGGTGCATGGTTGATGCACTTGTTTATGATACAGGTTGATTACAAGTTGTTTGGAAAGGTTATTGTGATAGGTTATTTGTAAAGGTTTGTTGCATGGTTGATGCATTTGTTTATGGTACATGTTGAGGTACATGTTGGAATATGTTATTGGTACAGGTTGTTATAGGTTGATTACATGTTTATTGGTACAGGTTTACAAAAGTATATCTCATAGTGATAGTGCGATAGTGGTTCCATCATTCTACTTCTACGTCGGGGTGGTTGGATGGGGCAAGGACAGGTGGTTGTAGCCACCTTCTGGTTGTAGCTGGAGAACATAGAGGGTTGTGGCCTTATTCTAGTTGTATCCATAGAATTGGGAAGTTGGATCTTCCCTCAGGTTGTAGCCTGAGAAACTAGGGGGTTGGAACCTCCTTCCAGTTGCAATTGGAAAACAAAGGAAGTCGATGCTTCCAATGAATGTAATTCTTAAAGACATATAAGAAAAAGAATTCTATGTATGTGTATGATTGCTCATTTGTTCATTATTTATTTACTCTACAACCATTGGATGATAATTCTATACTGATATAATGCTTGCATTTTATGGTTAAAAGGATTAAATTTCTCTATTACTGATTCACCCCCCCTCTCAGTATTCAAACAATTGGTATCAGAGCAGGTTCCTTCAGGAATCATTTTAACCACTGGAAGGAGATCATGGATTATTTTGAGAATGGAGTACCAATGTTTAATGGTCAGAATGGTTTAAAGTATGATATGTGGAGCAGAAGGATGAAAATATTTTTACAAGAACAAGGACATTAAATTTGGCTATAAGTTGTTACAGGATATGATAGTTCAAAAAGGAAAAATACTATAGCCAAGAAGGAATTGAAGAAGAATAACAAAATAGCAATGGATTTCATCTGGGAAAGATTACCTAATCCAGTAAGAGAAAATGTTGGTAAATGTTCATCAGACAAAGAACTTTGGGATAAGTTACACGACATATATTCTTCACCCATCGCAGATTCAGAAAATGTCAAAGAAGATGCATATACAGATCAAGAAGAATTATGTTCACCATGTCAAATAGATTTAGAAGATGAAGAGTACATAATCACCAGAGTTATGTTGTTTTGATTTAATTATGAAAAACTTGGACATCTTGAAATAGAATGCCATGAAGGAAATGAGACAGAAAAACTAATTGAAAAGAAAGACAATTATGAAGCATGATTGATTAGTGTTTTAGATTAACTAAAAGAAAAAAAATAAGTCACTCAAGAAAGAATTGATGAAACAAAAGTAAATTGTTCACATTTTTGAAGAATCCCAACAGGCCATCGAGCACTTAAGAACTCAGCTAGAAGAAGCTCAAAATACTGAAGAAAATCTTGAATATCAAAAGCAGTATTTGGAAGCCAAAATAGCATCACAAGAGGAAGAAGCAGAAATGAGAGAGAAGATATTGACATATCATATTAAGGAAAGAACTATCGATCTAAACCAACTTGAGGTAGAGTTTGGTCAATAAGAGAAAGGACTTGAAGAAGAAATAATGACATTAAAAATTCATCTTGAAGAAGCAAAAAGAAAAGAAGAAGTCAAGAAGTCTTAGATAATGAAGAAAGCATAAGAGGTTGAGAAACTTGAAGAAGAAGTTGTCACATTGAGAAGTGAAATCGTCAAGATCAACAAGAAAGTTTAACAGACAAAAACATCCACATCAATTATAGAGAATGAAGAAAATCACTCTAGGTTGCTAGAAAAGAAGAATGAAGAAATTATAAAAAGTTGTGCAGAAGTACTCAAAGGAAGGAATCATGTTCAACCAGAATCTAAGAAAACTATTGAAGATATGTCTTCAACAAGACCATCCATGTTCAAGACACAAAGAAGATTCAATCATGATCATGATTAGTCAAGGCAAAATTTCAAAAGGACTACAACACAAAGAATATCATTCACTCCCAGGTATGCAAATTTCTTTTATGATCATTGGTTTTATTGTACTAATTTTGGACATAAGGTTGCAGATTGCAGGAATTATAAAAATGTTCAAGCAAGAAATGCCTATGTGGCCCCACGTAACATTGAATGTTACAAATGCCATAACAATGGACACATAGCTAATTATTGTAGAAGCATGATCGATACTTTCATGAAATAGAACACTGATATTAGATATAAGAAAGTATGGATAAGAAAACTAGAAGAATAGGTCCCATATATTGCAAGATTGGAAATAAAACGAGATGAAGGAAATTCTATAGAGAAAAAGAAAGATGTCAGATATAGAAAGGTTTGGAAAATAACTGAAATAAAAGAAGGACAAGTAAATAAGGACCAGGTTCAAGAGATTATATTTTTAGGCATTGTAGCGAAAGATGAATCCACAGACAGAAAGAAACAAGTCAGAGCTCAAAGAGATGATGAATCTGCCAATGAAGATGATGATGAATACACATCATAGCAGGAATTGTTCTGATCCATCAAGCTTAGAGACTCCCAGGTAATATGAATATTAGATAGGGGGAGTCTATGCGATAGTTGTGATAGACCAAAGAACCATCCTTCGAGCAAATTGCATAGTTTGAGGAGACAGATCCAGAGAAGTCAGTTAGCAAAAGTACATTTTCATAGATTAATCAAGACTTCATGATAGTATAGTGATAAATGGGTCAACATTATGGAAAATTGCGCAAGTAGAGTCTTGGACAGTATGGACATAGATGGATTCGTAAGAACACTTAGCAAGTTTGGACAGATATATGACAGTGGACAAGAGCATGGATTCATAGATTGGTTCATAGAGTGGTTCAGAGACAAAGGAACATTATCATAATGGATGATAATTACACAAGAAATGGATCAAACAATGCTAATGGATTCCAAATTGGCAGATTTTTTTTGGACACATGCAGTGCATACAACAATTCACATTCAAAACAGAGTAATGCTCAGAAAAAACAATGAAAAAAATCCCTACGAATTATGGAAAGCAAGTTTATACATCAACCTCTACATCAAGGTAACTCAAGGTAGTATTTTATTAATTGAAATTTATATTGTTGATATTGTTTTTGGAAGTACTAATGAAAGGTTAAGATAGAAATTTGCAAAGGATATGCATAATGAATTTGAAATTTCATTACTTGGAGAACTATCCTTCTTTTTGGGTATTCAGATATGTCAAAGCAACCAAGGAATTTTTATTTCTCAAACTAATTATATCAAAGAAATGCTAAACAGGTTATGAATGGAAGATTGCAAACTAGTTACCACTCCTATGCAAACCAGTTGCAAGTTGAGAAAATATGATGATTCAAAGTATACAGATGAGAGGCAATACAAGTCAATGATTGATAGATTACTATATATGAAAACATATAGACCAAATGTAATGCAGGCAGTTGGACAGGAGGCACGATTTCAAGCAGCACCAAAGGAATCACATGTATTAGAAGAAAAGAGGATTTTTAGATATCTCAAAGGAACAAAAGAGTTTGGATTATGGTATCCAAAAGGAAAGGATCTATCACTTATTTGCTACACAGATGCAGATTGGGTAGGTTGTATTGATGACCAATGAAGCACCATTGGAGCAAATTTATACTTGGGTGAGTGTCTAGTATCATGGCTAAGCAAGAAACAATCATTAGTATCCTTATCTACAACCGAGGCAGAGTATATTGCAGTAGCAAGATGTTGTGCATAGGTTCTATGAATGAAACAAACTCTAACAAATATACAGGTTGAGTATGATGATCCCATTCCAATCTATTGTGATGATACAAGCACCATCAGTATCTCAAAGAACCTGGTGATGCACTCCAAGACGAAGCACATTCCAATCAAGTATCACTTTCTATGAGAACAAGTTACAAAGAAGAACATCATAGTTGAATATGTGGTCAAAAAAGAACAAGTGGCATACATCTTTACAAAATCGCTTCCATGGGAAGCCTTTGTGTATCTATGCCAGAGACTCAGAGTAATTTCTACTACAAAATGAATGCTTTTGAATGATTATCTTATATGTCTTAGATTTACACAAGGAAGCACCATAAAGAGGACATTTCAAGTTGGAAGATCAGTTTTAGGAAGAGTTCAGTCCAGGGGAGTATCCCCAAGGATAGTTCATTTAGGGGGAGCAGCCCTGGATGGAAATATACCTTTTCCATTGATGATAAAGGGGGAGATATTTATCATATGCAAAGGTAAATTCTTGGAGAAAGAGAATAGAGGCATGGTTCCAGAAGGAGCAATGGTCACAAGGGGAGAATGAGTGATATGATTTTAGTATTGCATCAGAGTGTTGTAATCAATGCCAAAGGGGGATATTGTTGATTATTTGGGTTGGTTTTCATTAATGTCAACCCTTGAAGAAAGTTTGATAGCGAATTACGGTAGCACAAAGGTTTGGGTAATGGACCCAAGTTTTTTTTATTGATAATGATATGAGTTTTGATATATTTTAAGAAGTGAATATTCCATATGGATATTACATGTCATGCCATTGCTGGTGTTATGTGGAACATCACATAACTCCTCATGGTTAGAGAGTTATGGTCATGTGAAGTTGGAGAAAGGTTTGGGTAATGGACCCAAGTTTGTTTGATGGATAATGGTATGAGTTTTGATATATTTGCAGGTAAGAATATTCTAGATGGATAATACATGTCATTCCATTTTCATTGGCATGTGGAACGTCACATAACTCCTCACGGTTAGAGAGTTATAGTCATGTGAAGTTGGAGAACCCTCACGAGTCATCTAGAAGTCCGAAAAGGTCAAAGTAGTCAAAGTGGTTTAAGAGATTTTAGAAGGTAAATAATAAAGTGAAGTGATGAATGTATTATAAGTCAAAGTGAATACAAAATAAATTATTTAAATATTAATTTTAATGGAGAAATAACTAAGTGGAAAAGTGGTTAGAAGTGGGTTAACCCTAAAATAAGGAAAGTGGGTTAAGATGGTTAAAAGGTTACCCCTTGAGGAAGCTATATGAGAGTATAAATAAGAGGTAGACTCTCTTATTTTAATCACACTTGAGCATATTGAATATATACAAGTGGATGAGGTAACCAAAGGATATGTAAGCCGAATTTTAGAGGGAAGGTGAAGTAAAGAAGGACGAAATTCAAGGGAGGGTAAATTCTTTTGATGATGTTTTCTAAGGTATGTTATTTATAGGTCATCTCACCATTTTCGCCATAACTTTTTTTATAGAATTATTCATACCATGAAATTGGGAGTCCATTAAGGAAACATATCCAAGTAGTTTTGATACAAATTTCAGCTTGTGGTTCGTTGTATTTTTGGAGTTACACGCAATGGAAAATAGGGTTTGTGGCTAGTCCTGAAACTAGTCTAAAATAGGTGTTTCGGGTAAAAAATTCATAACTTCTTCATATTACATCCAATTTCAGTATTACGAAATGTATTGGTTAGAGTACATTCTGTAGTATTCGGTGTACAATTTTCATATCCATACAACACATATTCCATGCAGGGGATGCTTTACAATTTCGCTCTCTAGACTAAAACAAAATTCAACAAGGTATGTCATTTTTGCTATAAATCCTTTTTTGGTAGACTCCAAGTAGTGAAATTTGGAGGAATTGCATAAAAGAAACTGAAGAACATTGTGTACCATTTTCAAATATTTATTCATTACAGGTACATAGTTATGATTATTGTAAGTTAGGGTTTTTGACTAATCCAAAATTAGTCATGTGAGACTAAGGTAAAGTTTGATGAAAATGCTAGTCTCTTGTTGTTAAAGTTAAGGAAGTTTTGTAGGTATGTGATCATATACACCAGGTGTATTACAGAGTTACAAATCAGATTTGGATGATGAAATTGATGAGGGATTTTGGTTGAGGTACATGTTGGGTACATGGTTGAGACAAGTAGTTGATGAATTGACACATACATGAGGTGTATAGTTGATGATGTTGGTAGTTCTTGATGAGTCATATTTTATGTGTATTTGATGCATGATTGGTACATATTTTGTGCATGGTTGATGCACTCACTGATGGTACAAGTTGAGGTACATGTTGGTGCATGGTTGATGCACTTGTTTATGATACAGGTTGATTATAGGTTGTTTGGACAAGTTATTTTGACAGGTTATTTGTACAGGTTTGGTGCATGGTTGATGCATTTGTTTATGGTACAAGTTGAGGTACATCTTGATGTATGGTACATGTTGGAACAGGTTATTGGTACATGTTTTTACAGGTTGATTATAGGTTGATTGGTACAAATTTACAATAGTATATCTCACAGTGATACTATGACATAGATTCCATCATTCTACTTCTACGCCAGGGCGTTTGGATGAGGAAAGGACAGGTGGTTGTAGCCATATTTCAATTGTAGACAGGGAACATAGGGGGTTGTGGCATCCTTCTGGTTGTATCCAAAGAATTGGGGAGTTGGAGCTTCTCTCAGGTTGTAGCCTGAGAAACTAGGGGATTGGAGCCTCCTTCCAGTTGCAACTAGAAAACAAAGGAAGTCGGTTCTTGCAATGAATGTAATTCTTAAAGACATATAAGAAAAAACAATATGTGGTTTTCTCCCACTTTGGATTTCCACATAAAACACCGGTGTACTGTGTATGTGTATGATTTCTCATTTTTTCATTGTTTATTTACTCTGCAACTATTCGATGATAATGCTACATTGATATAATACTTGCATTTTATGGTGAAAACTGATTATATTTCTCTATTAGTGATTCACCCCCCCTCTAAGTAATCCAACAATTGGTATCAGAGCAAGTTCCTTCAGGAAATAGTTTAACCATTGGAAGAAGATCACAGATTATTCTGAGAATAGAGTACCATTGTTTAATGGTTAGAATGGTTTAAAGTATGAGATGTGGAGCTGAAGGACGAAAGTATTTTTACAAGAACAAGGACATTATATTTGGCTATTAGTTGTTACAAGATATGATAGTTCAAAAAGGGAAAATATTGCAACCAAGTAGGAATTGAACAAGAATAACAAAATAGTTAGCATTTGATAAAGGTTGCTAGAAAAGGAGAATGGAGAATATATAAAAATTTATGAAGAAGTACTCAAATGAAGGAATCATGTTCAACTAGAATCTAAGAAAACTATTGAAAATACATTTTCAAGAAGACCATCCATGTTCAAGCCACAATGAAGCTTCAATCATGATCATGATCAGTCAAGGAAGAATTTCAGAAGGAATACACCAAAAAGAAGATCATGCACTCCTAGGTATGCAAATTTCTTTTATGGTCATTGTTTTTATTGTACTAATTTTGGACACAAGGTTGTAGATTGCAGGGATTATAAAAATGTTCCAGCAAGAAATGCCTATGTGGCCCCACGTAACATTGAATGTTACACATGTCATAACTATGGACACATAGCCAGTTATTGTAGAAGCATGATTGATACTTCCATGAAAGATAACATGGATATCATATATAAGAAAGTATGGATAAGAAAACACGAAGAACATGTGAACAAAGAACATGTCCCAGAGATCGCAAGATTGGAAATAAAATGAGATGAATAAAATTCTACAGAGAAAAAGAAATATGTTAGATACAGAAAGGTTTGGAAAATAACTGAAAGAAAAGAAGGTTAGGTAAACAAGGAACAGGTTCAAGAGATTTTACTTTCAGGCATTGTAGTGAAAGATGAATCCACACATAGAAAGAAAGAAGTCAAAGATCGAAGAGATGATGAATCTACCAATGAAGATGATGATGAATACACATTAGAGTAGGATTTGTTCTGAGCCATCCGGCTTAGAGACTCCCAGGTAATATGAATGTTAGATAGGGGGAGTCTATGTGATAGTTGTGACATACCAAAGAACCATCCTTTGAGAAACTTATAGAGTTTGAGAAGATAGATCCAGAGCAATTAGTTAACAGAAGTATAGTTTGATAGATTAATCAAGACTTCATGATAGTATAGTGATAAATGGGTCAACATTATGGACAATTGCGCAAGTAGAGTCTTGGACAGTATGGACATAGATGGATTTGTAAGAACACTTAGCAGGTTTGGATAGATATATGACAGTGGATGAGAGCATGGATTCATAGATTGGTTCAGAGAGTGGTTCAGAGACAAAGGAACATTATCACAATGGATGATAATTACATAGGAAATGGCTTGACCAATGCTAATGGATTCCAAATTGACAGAGATTTTTTGGACACATGTAGTGTATACAACAGTTCACATTCAAAACATAGTAATGCTCAGAATAAACAATGACAAAAATCCCTATGAACTATGCAAAGGAAGTGCAGACAGTAACCTCTACATCAAGGTATTTTTTTAATTTAAATTTATGTTGATGATATTTTTCTTGGAAGTAATAATGACAGGTTAAGCCAGAAATTTGCAAAGGATATGCATAATGAATTTGAAATTTCATTACTTGGAGAACTATCCTTCATTCCGGGTCTTCAGATATGTCAATGAAACCAAGGAATTTTTATTTCTCAAATTAAGTATATAAGAGAAATGCTAAAGAGGTTTGGAATGGAAGATTGCAAACTAGTTACCACTCCTATGAAAACCAGTTACAAGTTGAGAAAATATGATGATTCCAAGTCTAGATACCAGAGGAAATATAGGTCAATGGTTGGTATCTTACTATACGTGACAACATCCAGACCAGATGTAATGCAGGCAGTTGGATAGGTGGCACGATTTCAAGCAGCACAAAAGTAATCACTTGTATTAGCCGTAAAGAGGATTTTCAGATATCTCAAAGGAACATAAGAGTTTGGATTATGGTATCCAAAAGGAAAGGATCTATCACTTATTTTCTACACAGATGTAAATTGTGTAGGTTGCATTGATCACTGAAAAAGAACCAGTGGAGCAATGTTCTACTTGGGTGAGTGTTTACTATCATGGCTAAGCAAGAAAAAATCATCAGTATCCTTATCTACAGCCGAGGTAGAGCATATTGCAGCAACATGATGTTGTACACAGGTTCTATGGATGAAACAAACTCTGACAGATATATAGGTTGAGTATGATGATCCCATTCCAATCTATTGTGATAATACAAGCACCATTAGTATCTCAAAGAACCTGGTGATTCACTCCAAGATGAAGCACATTCCAATAAAGTATCACTTTCTACGGGAATAGGTTACAAAGAAGAACATTAGAGTTGAATATGTGGGCACAAAAGAACAAGTGGTAGACATCTTTACAAAACCTCTTCCACAGGAAGCCTTTGTGTATCTACACCAGAGACTCAGAGTAATTTCTACTCCAAAATGAATGATTTTGAATGCTTATCTTATATGTCTTAGATTTACATGAGGAAGCACCATAAAGAGCACAATTCAGTTTGGAAGATTAGTTTCAGGAAGAGTTCAGTCAGGGGGAGTATCCCCAAGGACAGTTCATTTAGGGGGAGCATCCTTGGATGGAAAGATACCTTTGTCATTGATGATAAATGGGGAGATGTTTATCAGATGCAAAGGTAAATGCTTGGATAAAGAGTACAGAGGCATGGTTCCAAGGGGAGCGATGGTCACAGGGGGAGCATGCATGATATGAATTCAGTATTTCATCAAAGTCTCTCCATCAGTGCCAAAGGGGGAGATGTTGATTATTTTGGTTGGTTGTCATTGATGTCAACCCTTGAAGAAAGCCCGGTAGTGAATTATGGTAGCAAAAAGGTTTGGGTAATGGACCCAAGTTTGTTTGATGGATAATGGTATGAGTTTTGATATATTTGTAGGTAAGACTATTCCATATAGATATTACATGTCATGCCATTTCTAGTGGTATGTGGAATGTCACATAACACCTCACGGTTAGAGAGTTATATCCATGTGAAGTTGGAGAAAGGTTTGGGTAATGGACCCAAGTTTGTTTGATGGATAATGGTATGAATTTTTATATATTTGCATGTAAGAATATTCTAGATGGATAGTACATGTCATGCCATTTCTGTTTGTATGTGGAACACCACATAACTCCTTATTAGAGAATTATGGCCATGTGAAGTTGGAGAACCCTCATGAGTCATCTAGAAGCCCCAAAAGGTCGAAGTAGTCAAAGTGGTTTAAGAGATTTTAGAAGGTAAATAATAAAGTGAAGTGATGAGTGTACTATAAGTCAAAGTGAATACAAAATAAATATTTTAAATAATAAAGTTAATGGAGAAATTACTAAGTGGACAAGTGGTTAAAATGGGGTTAACCGTAAAATAAGGAAAGCGGGTTAACATGGTTAAAATGTAACCCCTTGAGGAAGCTACATGAAAGTATAAATAAAAGGCAAGGATCTCTCATTTTAATCACACTTGAGCATATTGAATATATATAAGTGTCTGAGGTAACAAAAGGATATCTAAGCCAAATTTTAGAGGGAATGTGAAGTAAAGAAGGTCGAAATTCAAGGGAGAGTAAATTCTTTTGATGATGCTTTCTAAGGTATGTTATTTACAGGACATCTCACCATTTTCACAATAACTTTTCTTATAGAATGATTCATACCATCAAATTTCTATTCCATTGACGAAACATATCTAAGTAGCTATGATACAAATTTCACTTTGTGGGTCATTTTATTTTTGGAGTTACATTCCATGGAAAATAGGGTTTGTGGCTAGTCCTAAAACTAGTCTAAAATAGGTGTTTCGGGTAAATATGTCATAACTTATTCAAAATAGATCCAAATTCAATAAGACCAAATGTATCAATTAGGGTACAATCTGTAGTATTTTGTGTACAATTTTCAGATCCATAAAACACATATTATGTGCAAGGCATGCTCTATAAGTTCCTTCTCTAGAATAATCCATAATTCAACAAGGTATGCCATTTTTGCTATAACTCCTTTTATAAGAGGTTCCAAGTAGTGAAATCTAGAGGAATTGCATAAAATACATTGAAGAACATTGGTACTATTTTCAAATCTTTATTCATTATAGGTACATAGTTATGATTATTTCAAGTTAGGGTTTTTGACTAATCCAAAATTAGTCATGTGAGACTAAGGTAAAGTTTGATGAAAATGATAGTCTCTTGTTTTTAAAGTTAAATAAGGTTTGTAGGTATGTGATCATATACACCAGGTCTATGACAAAGTTACAAATCAGATTTGGATGATGAAATTGATGAGGTATTTTGGTTGAGGTACATGTTGGGTACATGGTTGAGACAAGTAGTTGATGCGTTGGCACATAAATGAGGTGTATAGTTGATGATGTTGGTACATATTGATGAGTCATGGTTTATGTGTGTTTGATGCATGATTGGTATATATTTGGTGCACGGTTGTTGCACTCATTGATGGTACAGGTTGAGATATTGGTTGGTGCATGGTTGATGCACTTGTTTATGATATAGGTTGATTACAGGCTGTTTGTACATGTTATTGTGACAGGTTATTTGTACAGGTTTGGTGCATGGTTGATGCATTTGTTTATGGTACAGGATGAGGTACCTGTTGGCACAGGTTATTGATACAGGTTGTTACGGGTTTATTACAGGTTGATTAATATAGTTTTACAACAATATCTCACAGTGATAGTGTGACAGTGGTTCCATCATTCTACTTCTACTTCAGGGCGGTTGGACGGGGAAAGGACAAGTGGTTGTAGCCACCTTCCGGTTTTAGCCGGATAACATAGGGGGTTGTGGCCTCCTTCTGGTTGTAGCCATAGAATTGGGAAGTTGGAGCTTCCCTCATGTTGTAGCCTGAGAAATTAGGGGGTTGGAGCCTCCTTCCAGTTGCAGTTGGAGAACAAAGGAAGTCGGTGCTTCCAATGAATGTAATTCTTAAAGGCATATAAGAAAAAGCATTATGTGGTTTTCTTCCGCTTTGGATTTCCATGTAAAACACTGGTGTACTGTGTATGTGTATGATTGCTCTTTTGTTCATTTTTATTTACTCTGCAACTATTGGATGATAATGCTACATTGATATAAAACTTGCATTTTATGGTGAAGAGGGATTAAATTGATCTATAACTGATTCACACCCCCTCTCAGTAATCCAACACATACATCAATATGTTACGCACCATTTCAATTAATATTAAGACAATTAATATTAAAAGTGTTAATCTTATGTAATCAATGAATATCCTACACCATAATACTCTTATTTTTTCTTGTTGGTTAAGGTTCCCCATATATATATATTATCTCAAATTGTTATCATTAAATTCAAAGATACTAAAATAAACTTTAATTACAATGTATAATAATATTAAAATTCCAAACGATGGAAAATCGGAGTTGGAAATCTGGTCCAGGCTGAGGAAAACCTAGCCCCCATCAGGTGCAGACTGCAGCCATCCAAACGTGGAGCTCCTGCACAGTGCCCATTCAACAACAAGACAAATCCCTAGGCCCCCCACTGACATGCCGAAATGGGCATCGAGGAGGGGGGGCAACCCCCCTCATAGAACAACATCACCGTCAATGACCGCTCTAGCACTAGAGAGAAATGGCCTACATTCGATCCACCCCTGCAAGTTCACGAGAAGATTTTGGCCAGGGAACAAGGCCTCAGGAAGGAGATGGAGATGGAGGTGGGAACCTCCCATTCGAAGCCACCTCGAGGGTGGGAACTGGGCAAGTGCATACTACAAATGGAAAAAGCACCGAGATACCTCATCAGCTCAACCAGAGTAGGAGATCACACACAATTTATGAGAGAACATGCCCTTATAGGCAAGTCCCTGGGACTCTGGCCAACAAAAAGGGATCTCAGCAAATGGATCAAGCACTAGTGGAACCCCAAAGGGGACTATGAGGTACAACTCAGCTCCAAAGGCTTCTTCACAATCATTCTATACAATCTAGAGGACAAAGACATGATATTTGAAAATGGGTCATACTTTTTCAACTCAACAGGGCTATTCTTACGCTTCTGGACTAAAATATTTAGCCCTGACAAAGAGGAATTCACCATGGCCCTTGTATGGATCCGCTTATACTCTTTACCGCAAGAGTTCTGGTTGGAGGAGATTTTGATGGGCATAGGGAACAATATAGGACAATATGTTAAAGCTTCAGAGGCCACCAGACAGAGAAAATACACCTCCTACACCAGGATCTGTGTCTACATGAACATCTCCAAGGCACTCCCTAGATTACGAGCACATTCCCTTCTGATGCAGGATATTTCATGAGCATGACCACCTCTATAGAGACTGCCCCCTGATCAAAGTAGTCGCCAAAGAAAATGAAAATACACAGAAGGATGGCTTCACCACGGTTGCGACAAAGAAGAGAAACCCACCAAGGAGGCAGATCCCAGACTCCAGGCAAAGAATCGCAACTAGAAACTCTTATGAGATCTTGAACCAGCTGCCAGATGATGAGGAAATCCAAGAGCCGCACAAGAACCCGCAACAGCCTCAAGAAAATTCCCCAAATCCTTCCCCCCCTCCCGAAAGTCATGAAATATACACAAAGGAAAGGGGAGATAGAGACGGGGATACCCCAATGCAACTAGATGAATGAGATCTAGTAGGCATAGATCTAGAAAAGTTAGAGGAGGCCCTAAATCAAAAGGACCTGCAGAACCTTCCAGAAGAACAACTTCACAAGGTGCATAAAGTATTTCTCAACTCCTCAGCAGGATCCACAACACAACTGGATATAGCCATGGACTCGATCTTAGGATCAAAGAAAATCCTTCGAGAGAACAAAATACGAGGGCGTAAAACAACGCAGCAACTGATCAAGGAGGCGGGCAATCTCATGATAAATTCAGGATAGATTCACAAGATCTCGGAGGTATACCTCCACACAACACCACCCACTTAATGATGAAGATCATCACCTGGAATATCAGAGGACTCAATGGTAGGTCCAAACAAAGGACCCTCTGAGACTGCATAAAGGCAAAAAATCCAGGCATTCTAATGTTACAGGAAACCAAATGCGCAGGAACAGAAGCTGATAACATTTTTCAGTGAATCTGGCGAGAATGCAATTCCATATCAACAGACTCCACAGGTGCCTCCGGAGGCCTAGATATCCTCTGGAATCCCTCCAATATCAGTATCAACAACTACTTTTCAACTGTGGGAACAATAGCGGCTCACTTCGAGGTCATTGGCTCGGACCAGGAAGGAGCCATCACCAATGTCTATGGCCCCCATAGCCAGCAAGACAAAGACAAACTCATGAAGCGGCTCGAACTAATCAATACCCTGGTGACAACCCAAAACTGGATCTTAGGAGGAGACTTCAATATGATCCTATCGCTGGAGGAAAAAACAGGAGGCACCAAAAAGATGGAGCAAGACAACGGTAAGTTCAAAACTCTCATTGATCATCTAAAGTTAGTTGATATAGAAAATAGCAATGGCATTTTCACCTGGTCCAATCACAGATCGGGCAATCAACACATTGCATGTCGACTGGACCGCTTCCTGGTCACCGAGGAATTAATGGAGACAGGCTCCTATCTGGAAAGCCTCATCCTACCAAAAGTTGGTTCAGACCACTGGCCTCTTTCCCTTAATCTAGACACAGGAGAGATACCTAAGTACAAGCCCTTTTTCTTTGAAAAATTATGGCTTTTACACCCAGATTTCCAGCAGCTAGCAAATCCTGGTGGGTGCAGGCGAAAATAGACCATGATTCTAGTATGTACAAATTCCAACAAAGGCTCAAAAAATTCAAGCAGCTACTGAAACAATGGAATAAGAACAATTTTGGAAACATTCTTCAAAGCATCCAGAACATAGAAAGCCAACTGGCGGAGATCCAAAACACCTTCATCTCCGGATCCAAAACTACTGATCTAATGAGAGAGGAGGAGAAGCTCCAACCACAATTGGAAGAAATAAGAAAGCAAGAGGAAATTCTATGGAAGCAAAAATCCAGAGTACAATGGCTCAAGGAAGGGGAAAGGAACACAGAATTCTTCCATAGAGCAATGATGCACCGGTGCCATGTCAACAGAATCACCCATTTAGAAGACGACCAGGGTAACACAGTCAGAGAACACTCTAAAATTGAAGTTGAGCTGATCAATTACTACCAGGACCTTCTAACGAAAACTAGGGAGGACAAAACATAAGCCATACAAAGAATCACCGGGCACATACCTTCACTGGTAACCTCAGAGCAAAATGCTGCATTAACAAGGCCCATCACCCAAGAGGAATTGGATCAGGCAGTAAAATCCATGCCCCTAGGAAAGGCCCCAGGCCCAGATGGGTTCACTACTGACTTCTTCCACCATTGCTGGGATCTGGTCAAAAAAGATGTTTGGGAAGTTGTAGAGGAATCGAGAGCATTAGGCGTGGTCCTACCGACCCTTAATGCAACCTTCCTAACTCTCATTCCGAAAGAAGAAAGAGTAAAAAATCCCAAACAGTTTAGACCCATAGCCCTTTGTAATGTCATCTACAAAATTATAATGAAGGTAGTAGCTAATCGACTCAAACCTATTCTGACACATGTCATCTCCAAGGAGCAGGCAGGGTATGTAGAAGGAAGACAAATCATGGATAGCGTCATCCTGGATCACGAGGTCATCCACTCCCTCAAGACTTCAAGAAATCCAAGTATGCTAATCAAACTCGACCTTTCCAAAGCGTTTGATCGAGCCAGCTGGAAATACCTTAGAGCCATCCTAGATTCTTTTGGTTTTGATCAATGTTGGGTCAACTGGATCCTTAACCTCACCTCCTCAACATTCTTTTCCATCCTAGTAAATGGTGTCCCATCCAGAACTTTCTCACCCTCCCAAGGCATTAGACAGGGAGACCCTCTCTCACCCTTCCTGTTTGTACTCATGGCAGAAGGCCTGGGCAGGTATATCAAGGCAGCACTTGCCGATGGCTCCCTCAAAGGACTACCTCTACACAACATTCATCCAACACTCTCTCATAGTCAGTTTGTCGATGACACCCTCCTTCTGAACTCCCCCACGATCTGGGAGGCCAACAAGCTCATCTCCGTCCTCTCTGACTTCACTGAAGCTTCAGGCATGTCCCTTAACTATGAAAAATCCAAGCTCTACTTCTTCAATACTCCATCCTCTATTCAAACTCATATCTCCAGACTCCTAGGAATACCCAGGAGCTCCCTTCCGTCCAACTATCTGAGTGTTCCCCTCACGGGGGCAGCCACCATATCCATCTCCTGGGATAGTCTTCTCCTTTCCATCTCTAACAGACTAAGTAATTGGACCTTTATACCCCTCAACATCGCCTCTCGGCTGGTCCTCCTTAAATCAGTTTTGCAGACTCTTCCCACCTATCTCTTTACTGTCCTAGCTGCTCCTAAACATGTTATTAGAGCCATCAGAAACCTTCAGTGGAACTTCCTCTGGCATGGCCACCAACCTAACAAGAAATGGGCATTAGTAAATTGGGATAAACTTTGCACGCCAAAAAGCCAAGGAGGATTAGGCCTTCGGGACCCGGGGAAGCTCAATCAAGTGATGGGAGCTAAAATCTAGCGGCGCTGGCTAAAAACTCCAATGACGGCCTGGGCACAAATTTGGACACAAAAGTATGCCCCCCTCACACTAGCCAACCAGCTAATCAGGCATAACAACAGAATTCAAGGCTCCAACATTTGGAACACTGCATGGAAAAATCGTACTCTGGTACAAAACCATGCCTTTTGGGAGGTCCGAGATGGCAAGAGTGCCATGTTCTGGCATGACTCCTAGCAGCAATTCAAACCCTTGAATGAAATGGAGGACCTAACCACTCTCAAGGGAGCTCTCAATCCACATACCTCCTTAAAGGTTAAGGATATTTGGAAACCTCAAGGACAATACCTTCCCTGGCACCAATGGAAAACCTCCCACCAAGACCTTGGAGTTCCAGAGAATCTCAACCTACAGAGTTGGCAATCTCAAGCCAACCACCGGAAAATACCCAGAAGAGAAGGGATAGACATCCTGATATGGGGATACTCCACATCTGGGACTTTCACAATAAAATAAGCCTACTTCCTACACATCAACCCCCAAGGAAAAACCAAGGAGCCCATATGGAGCAAAGTCTGGAATTCTGCTCTCTGGCCTAAGGTTTCCACCTTCCTGTGGCTGGTGGTGCACAATCAGGCCTTAACCTGGGATAACCTCAGGAAAAGAGGCTTCATTGGACCATCCCTCTGTGTACTCTGCTACCAACAAGAGGAAACCAAAGAACATCTCTTTAATGGATGTTGCTACAACCAAAAAATCTGGGATCAAGGTGCACAAGTCATGCACAAATCCAACCAACATTGAAACAACATCAATGACACAATAGAGAACTGGGACTGCATCACCTACAACAACCCACTTCTAAACCACATCTGGCAGCTTCTACTAGGATTCATCCTCTGGAAGCTTTGGAAGGAATGAAACAAAATAATTTTCCACTCCCAAGCTTCCACGCCGGAAGTCACATGGGAAAAAATTAGCTGACTAATCAAGGAAACAGTTAGGAGAAAATCATGGAAAGCAGAGGACCTCAATTGCAATCCCGAGGAATAGAGCATTCTTCAACGCTGGCAGCCCATCCTAATTAATCAACCAACACCAAGGACTAACAAGCATAAACAGATCAGCCCAACCACCTGGTCCCCCCCTTCAACACACTTCATCAAAATCAACTTTGATGGGGCCTCCAAAGGCAACCTGGGAACAACAGGATATGGAGCAGTGATTAGAGAATCCAAAGGAGAGATCCTAGGGCTTGTAGCGGGCTTCTTAGGGGAAACAAAAAACAATGTGGCAGATCTAACAGGGCTAATGAGGAGCCTCCAAGCATCTATGGATAAAGATTACCACAAAATTATCTTAGAAGGTGACTCACAAGTCATCATCCAACTAATCACCAAGATTCTCAATGGAAGCCACCCTTCAAAAATCTCACCAAGCTGGCGACTTGTTGGCAGCCAATTCGCTTTTTATACTGTCCTTATAAGCTGCCTACACCAGTGTTTTGCAACCCTTGATTTTCATCGCAATCTTTGAATAAAACGACACTATTATTTCGTGCATTTGCACACCTCCCTTTGTTCTTGTTTTCACGACTGCAAGCGTGAAAACTTTGATTTCGAAGTCACATTAAAATCGTCACTGGATTATTATGGTCACTCTTGTCTATGTGTTCATTGCGTTTCCAATTTAATTATAGTCGCACAGTTGGCAAGGCTCCAAGATCTTTACTCATTTGACATTCTTTAGTTGTTAATATGACTTCTTTTTTATAATACTGTGATGATATTCTTATGATCAAGGTTTTGATACATTGGTGTTTTGATGTTCTATAGTCTTTCATCGATCTCCTTGACACATTGGTTTCATGAAAATACATTGACATTGTGGTTAGACCCTTGGTATAATCATTTCATACAACACATATTTGATATGATCGAACCCTTGGTGTTGATTTCGAATCATTGTTTTGTTTTTAAAACTATGCTAATACTATTCCTTGCGCAAATGTTTAGTCGACTTACCATAGATTTATTTAATTGTTTGAATGGCATAGTTTTTAACATATGCAATGGTGATTTGAATCACTATATGCACCGTCGATTGTACATTGGGAAATGACTGTTTTGCATGAGCTGAGCTAGGTCCACCACCCTCGCACATTCGGGAATTAATGCCTTCCCCCTATCCCGGGTCACCTCTGTTGATTTTTGGGGAAGTATGTCAGTTATTCAATCCTGTGAGTACCCTGTCCAAACCCTCGCTTGTTCACCTAGCTCACCATGTGCTCCTGTCTATGGCACCGGTGGTGTGCATAGAGCCAAATGGTAGCCAAAATCTTCTGTTGTTCGACAATGCCCGTGAATATTTGGAAAATGGTGGCTGGCTGTTGTTTATCCAAAGGTTTGAAGGGTTCAACCTTTTGGTTGCCCAACAATTCGCCCTCACCTTCGACGAGTGTAGGGCTAAGGTTGGAGACATACAGCCCAAGCTCAATGAGGAATTCTTAAGCTCGGCTACAGGACTACCAACTACAGGTCAAAGATGGTTTAAAAATTTCAAAGTAGACGAGGTGTCGTGGCCTCTCCTTTTCACGCCAAGGAAGATTGTTTCCTGTGATAGAGGTATGCCTATCACTACCCTCAAACCCAGGTGGCACGATATTTTTGTAATATTTAAACAGTTTGTGACCTGTGAGGGTCGTTATGGATTGGTATTTCTGTATCATCTCCGGTTGTTGATGAATTTTATAGGTTACCCTCTGAATATGCCACATTATCTCTTGCGTAGTCTTTACAAGATGTCTAAAAGATTCAAGCGTGAAAAGGATGATAGCAGCCTTTTCCATCACGGTTTGATCAAATTTATTATCATCCACCATTTGAGCCTTCATGGTGATAGTTTTCAAGCCTTCCTATCTAGGAACGACTTTGCCACTCTTGAGTCTGTCCAAGTGGACAAGGTTGTGGTTACAAAAACTGTGGTTGGGCCAGCCGTGCCATTTCATATCCTTCTACCCCCTGTCAAACCCTCAGATTTCCCTAACATCGACCTACTCGATACCATAGCCAACCCGTGTACTAAAGACAAGACTCAGGCCGTAAAGAAGTCTATGAGAAAGAAAGGCAGAGGCAACATTGTTGTCAATAGTAAGGGGAAGAAAAACGATCGATGGATATTGAGATGTGCTAGGAACAAACCCAAGCCAAACGTTGACCAGAAACCTATCGTCCTGAGAGAGGACTCGAACTCCAAAATTGAAGGATTCCTGACTGAGGAGTATCCCTATTCTCATGGCCTATGCTCTACGGAACCCTATGACTATGTCTCTAACTTACCTCCGTGCCTCAAAAATGACCCAAATTACCCGAGAATTAATCTTTGCAATGAAACCCATGGTAACTTGAACAAACCCTCACCTGTGATGCCGAAGCCCAATCAATCACCATGTATCCAATGTAATGCTTGGCTAGAGTGTTATTACACCGATGTTCCCCTGTTACAATCAAAGATCAAATTGTTAGAGGAACGGGTGACAGTGTTGTTGAAGGAGAACGACAGGCTTCAAGCCAACGAAAACAAAGAAAAAACCACTGGTTCGATTGTCTTCAGAAATGTCGAAGCAACAACAACCTTTGTCAATTCAAAATTATCATGACCGACTTGTTTTCTTACTGCCCCAGGTATGTGTTTCGACATCAATTTTTCTTTATGAGTTTGCTTGAATTAATATAACCGATTGGAGTTGTTTTCAATTAGCTCTATTCGGTTTAATACATTCGAAATGATTATGTTATAGTTTGATCATCAAAAACGATTTTGTTGTGGATCCTGTACAGTAGATTCATTTTGCTAAACTCAAATATAGCTATGATTTGGTTATATGATTTTGTTGTGCTCAGCTTAGTATAAGCGATTGAGTTGTTTGTGATTCTGTTTGGTTTGCTTTGAAACAAGTCTGTTTCGTTTTGAATAAATATTCTCGTTTGGATTTTGATTACATTCGACCTGTGCGAAAAATCTATTTTCTAAAATCATGTAGCTGTGTTGATTGATACGATTTAGCATATTGATTGTGTTGGCTCTAATACAGTTCAATTGATTTCTTATGGTTTGATTTTGAAACGATTCCGTATGCTTGAATTAGCATGGTCTTTCATGTATGCAATGCATCAATATTAAAAGATTGGTTTGCTAAAATCTTGTGGCGATTGATACAATTTTGCATAACGATCGTGTCGGCCCCAAACTATTTCGATTCGTTCCTGTTTGATTTGATTTGAAAACGATTGTTGCATGCCTTGAGTTAGCATAATTACTTGTATGAGTTGGATTGGTATCGAAGATAGATTTGATACTGCTATGTTAGTTTTGATTTTGAAAAACGATTATGTCAAGCTCAGATTGACATATTTTGTCTCTATTGAATTCGTATCAAAGACTTGGCTAAATCGATTATAGTCTATTTTGAAATTGGTTCAAGAGATGATTTCATTGGTTCCCCAACTGTTAATCGATTTTGTCTGCTCCTAATTGGCAATAACAAACGTTTGACATTTTTCATATATTCCTGTCATCGTTCAGTTAAGAAACCACGATTTCGTTTGTTTCAATTTGCATACAAGTTTGATTTGTTGTGGTATGAATGATTCACTCTATTTGGAATTAGTAATTACAGATTTGGTTTAATAAGTCAAATAAAATTCTGTTAAGTTTTGGATTGATTTTAAAACGATTCTGTGCTCAAATTAGACCAGCTACAGAATCGCAAGATTCTGTAGCTAGTCTTAAAAATTAGATTTTTGTTAATTTTATCAATTAAACATTATCTAAACTTCTGTATTCTTGTTTACTTATAGGTACATATGAATTTCATTGACAAATTGGACATGCTGTAGCAGTTTAGATATAGTTTTAAGTTGTTAGTCATAGGCAAAAATAGGGACTTGGGAGGTTATTCCCAGATTTTTTGTAATTTTCTTTGATAACTACCACATAGATGTTTTACCCTATGGTCTTTAAATACTTGTCATTTTTTGTAATAGACCCATCATCATCACTGTTGGGAGAACCAGACTATGGATTTATAATAATACAGACTGGGATTAAAGTTGATGTCTTGTAATAGCTTTCGCTTTCAATATATCAAACTTTTGTTTCAAGTTTTCTCCATATCAGTTTGCAATTAATTATCGACTACTTTAGCTATCGTAATTCGTTGCAGGTTGATGTGATTTGGTTTATATGTTGTCCATATCTGATCGCTATTATTTAAAAAATATAGCGATTACTCTATTTCAATTTAATGAATACAGGTTTATCTTTTTCGTTAATTGAATTGTTTTGTACAAATTTTGCACAAGGATTTATCTAACTGCGATAATTTTTTAATTATAAGATTGTTGTAATTTTTTATGTCTTGTTTGTCCTGTCATTTATATTTGAAGAGAACAACTGCTTCCTGTTTACAAGAAGCTTGTGGAGAATCAAGTGTGGGTTTCCTCCCACCGAACAGCTAAATCAACTATTGAATACAGGACAAACCTGAAGCGTTACTTCATGTCAGTTTTCTATTTGTTATTTGATAAGTAATTTATTAGTGTCATATAAGTAGTTTAGATAGATATATGTATAGTTCAGATTCATAGTTAGAATTATTATTTTAGTTGCTCAGCTTAGGTAGTTTTTTTTGTTTTACTTCTTCCTCATAAAATTATAAAAATAAAAAAACAATAGTTTCACTGTCTTAGGACAGTTTACAAATGATTTTTACAGGTTTTTATTTAAATCTCTAATCTGTAAATATTGTATATTTGTAATTGAATCTAATTCTGTTGATAATTGAACATTTAATTTTATGGAATTATAGTTGTATGATTTAGGTAATAGATTGTATATATGTAGTTTAGATTTATTTATTAGTTTGTTTTAATTATTGTTTTCATTTAGATTAGTTCCTTAGTGTAGTTTTCATTTTTTTCTAGGACTTAGATCGGCCAACGGAGCCACTAAACCCGTCAGGGTGGATTATCCCAAACGGCTTGGGTTATTTAGACAACCCCGGACCGGATCCACTCTTCTAGTTGGCGAGCGTTCATTTTCGCCCATCAACAAATGGTGCTAGAAGGAGGGCCTGAAATTTATTAATGGCATGAGGTGGTCGTAAGAATCCTCCACCACCTAACCGCTCACCTATAGTGACAAGAAGTCATTCGAACGAAAACATTCCCCCTCAAACAACAACCACATCAAACGATGATCCACGGATCACAGTTGAGCCAACAACCCCAAATCCTACAGGTGGTGACATACAAGAGATTGTCCGCCAATCTCTCATAAGAACACATAGTGCCTTAGCCCATTTGAGGCAACCAAATCGACCTTTGGACCAACCTTTATATTTATCTGATATCAGAGAACAACTTGGAGGCACTAACCTCACTGTGAACCCTATAGATCCAATCCTCACTCCTGTTGTAGGAGGATCTGGAATACCTCGCTCACCACCTCCATCATATCCTTCTTCTTCAGGAGAAGACTCTTCTGACAAAGGTAGTTCCCCTTCTCAGCCTTCCACACTGACTACACCAATGGCCAACCAGAACAATGCTAGACCTTGGCTCGACCAGGATATGGTAGCCATACTTGGAGATCAACATCCCTTACCCAAACATCCGGAGAAGTGGCTTCCCAAGTTTGACCCTGACTCTAAACAGATCGCAGAAGATCACATTAAAATTTTTATGTTAGCCATTAGACTCTGCAATGTCGAGCATGAAGACGTATTCTATAGGTTGTTCCCCTACACTTTTGAGGGAAATGCATATACTTGGTACTTTTCCCAACAACCCCATACCATCGTGTCTTGGGAAAAGTTCGAGTCATGCTTTTTGGAAAATTTCGGAGATGATAAAACTCTAGAAGTTCTAGTTATGGAGCTTTCTAGCTTAAGAATGAACCCAAAAGAGAAAATTAAAGAATTTAATCAAAGATTCTTAACACTTAAGAACTGAATCCCTATGGATTCTATGCCTGGCGAGAATCTTATCATAGCATACTATACTAAAGCCTTGCATCAAAGTATAGCCATTTGGGTCAAACGATCTAAGAAAGCCACGTTGTTAGAGGCTTTCGAAGAGGCCAACCAAATTTAAAAAGACATACTTAGTTTAAAAGACACTACTAGCAACGAAATAGAGACCAGTTCTTCTTCCAAAAAGAAGATCGAAATCCTCCCTAGACCTGCTCAAAGTAAAGCACAACCTGAAAGATCTGATTTAGAAAACTTAACTAAAGTCATCCAAAAACTGTCAAATCAAGTTATATATTTGAAAAGGATGGTCGAAGAAGCTTCTTCGAGCAAAGGGCCTTACAAACCCCCGTTCAGGAATCCTTTTCCCACCAACCGACCTAATCCAAATACTGAGAGCCTTAATCTAGAAAGTCTGCAATTCGCCCTTCAAACAATTCTAGAAGCCCAGGATAACTTGATGCCTCCTGAGATTCCCAAAGAGGTTGTTGAACAAGAGACAGTTCAAGAAGAAGAGTCTTCTCCAAACATTTTTGGACACTACTCGGATAGCATCTTTCAAGCTAACTTCGAGATAGTCCATCCCTACAATACTAGGAGTAAGATAGCAAACAAACCTACTTCCGAAAACACTGCGACTTTGCCCCTAAAGAAATCTAAACCAACTGAGACTAAACAGAGTCATGTAAACCCCAACTTAGATTATGATTTAGTTGAAGATATTAAAAATTTAAGGGATAACATTTCCATTTATGAGTTATTAAAATTTCCATTTTTGTTACAAAAGATGTTACAGAATATTGCAGAGAATGCAAAAATGGTAATTCAAGCAGTAACAAGGTTGTTCAGAATGAAGTTCCTTAGAAGAATTCCACTAAGAATAATCCCGATCCTCATGATAAAGGAATCCTTACTGTAAATAATGTAAATAATGTAGAGAAAGTAGCTTTAGAAACTGCAAGTAAAAAACCACAAGCCACCACCCTTAGCACTCACAGAAATGTACCTCCATTTTTGTTAACTTTTGAAATCTTTAATAGAAACGTGCACAATTGTATGGTAGACTCAGGAGTGTCATCCAATGTGATGCCATGGTCTGTGTGTCAGAATATTAATGCTGAAGTTGAACCATCCACCTTAAAAATCATCCAACTTGATCGAACTAGTGTTAAAGTTGTAGGCGAATTAAGGAATGTGCTTATAAGATTATCATCTAACCCCAAAGTTCATCAAGTCATTGATATTATTGTTGTGGATATTCCAGAAGTGTATGGTCTATTTTTAAGCAGGGACTGGTCAAAGCAGCTACACGGCTATTTCGCGACAGATTGGTCTCACTTGTGGCTTCCAGAGAACAGCAAGCCCAACAAAATTAAGGTAAATCGTGAACACTATCTTAAGTTCACGGTCACAGATCTGAACGATCCAAATGAACCATTTACACCTTCTGCTGACTCACCCGAAATACAAGGGATGGATACCTTTTTCAGCAATTTCATGGCCGAGGCTTCGGCTATCATCAATCCAGAACAACAGTCCAAGATTGTGGCATATGTGCAGCCAACAACTTCTACACAACGGTCTCATACAGCCGATAAAAATCAGATTTGGTCTCTTTATTTTGACGGGTCAAAGTCCAAAGAAGGAGCTGGTGAAGGCTACGTTATTATTGATCCCTCAGGTAACAAAACCTTGATTGCATGTAGGTTATAATTTGAATGTACTAATAACACAGCAGAATATGAGGCTTTACTGCAGGGCCTCAGAAAAGATTTAGATATGAACATTCAAAATTTGGTTGTCTTTGGCGATTCTGAAATCGTGGTTAGACAGGTAAGAGATTCTATCCACTGTGTGTCTATGCATCTTAAAAGCTACCAATCCGAGGTATGGAATTTAATGAATAAATTTTCCTCTTTCAATATAAATTCTATTCCTAGATTGAATAATTCTGAAGTAGATCTATTAGCTAACGTAGCTTCTAAACTCTTTCCTGCAGAAGGCTTGTCCCCAGATGCATTCTCCGTCGAACTATTTTTCAGGCCATCCGTTCTCCACAACATCATGAACTGGAGAGTCTTCAACGATGATCAACAGATTATTAGCTTCCTGCATATGGAAGAAACTTTTCAGGGCGCGGTAATCGATGAATGCACTCACGACGACAATTTGCGTGATTTCACGGTAATACCAGATCCGAGAACTCCTGAATCTTCATCAGACATGGTAAATTTGATCCCTAAATTTGTAGTCAGATTAGAGAAATTTTACGATCTTCAAGATAAATTCAAAAAATCGGTCAACTGTAAAACCAATAGTTCCTTGTTATCATATGAAAAAGTAAACTTAGGAACTAATGACAATCCGTAGTGCATTAATTTAGGGGTTGGGTGTTCTGAACAAGAAAAAGTTGCATTTATTAAATTGTTCAAATAATTTAAAGATGTTTTTGTGTGGACGTATGATGACATTAAAAATTTCGACCCCAACATCATACAACACGTCATTCCTATGAAACCCCAAACCTTACCCTTTCAACATAAATTAAGAAAAATGTACCCTAAGCTCGAACCGACCATCAAAAAAGAATTAAATAAACTCCTAAATGCTAAGATAATTTTCCCAGTTAGGAACACTCAATGGGTTTCTAACCTTATCCATGTTCGGAAGAAAAGTGGGGAAATCCAACTATGCGTCGATTTCCAAAACCTTAATAGAGAATCTGATAAAGACAACTACCATGTCCCACCCATGGAACAGATCCTTCAACAGGTATCTGGTTCTGAGAGGCTATCTTTATTGGATGGTTTCTTAGGGTACAACCAAGTCCTGATGTCTCCTCCAGACCAACTTAAAAGTACCTTTCGCACTCCATGGGGCACCTACGCTTATCGAAAAATGCCCTTTGGATTGATTAATGCCGGTGCCACTTTCCAGAGAGCGATGGACATCACTTTCCGACACTTAATCAATCAGTCCATCGTAGTTTACTTAGATGATGTTACTATTTTTTCTAAAAACAAAACCGATCATCTAGCTCATTTACAAGTCGTTCTACAGCGATGTCGTAAATACGACATTTCCTTGAATCCTAAAAAATCCATCTTCGCAGTAGAACAAGGTAAAATCTTAGGATTTATTGTGTCAAGCAAAGGGATTATTATCGACCTCGAAAGGACTCAAGTCATCTCGAAACTCCCCCCTCCTACATCCAAAAAGTCTATGCAGTCTTTCTTAGGCCAGATAAACTTTGTCAGGAGATTCGTCCCCAGTTTCTCCGAAATGGTCATACCTTTACAAAACCTAATTAAGAAAGACGCACAATATCATTGGGGACCCGTAGAAAACCAAGATTTTAATGCAATAAAAAAGGCTATAATAGATGCTCCTTCTCTCATGAGCCCCGACTTTTCGCAAGACTTTACGCTCTACACTTTTGCTTCTGACCACTCCTACGCTGCAGTCCTAACTCAAAAGAATGATGAAAACAATGAAGTACCCATTGCCTTTATTAGCTCTACTTTCAAAGGCACTGAACTTAATTACCCAGCGGTAGATCAACAAGCCTACGCTATTTTCAAAGCAGTCAAGCAATTACGGTCTTATCTTTTGAAATCTACGATAAAAGTTATTTTCCCTTATTCAATCGTCAGGAACCTGTTAGTGCAGAAAGAACTAGGAGAAAAGAGGGCTAACTGGGTTACTTCTTTACAGGAGTACGACATAGAAATTACCCCAGATCAGATAGTGAGAGGCCAAGGTTTATGCAATTTAGTTGTTGATTCAACAGCGAGACAACAATAAGAGAACGTTAGGTCAAACCTAGAACAACATGATCAAAATGCAATCTGTTGTGCACAAAACTCTATTAGTCCCTAGTATGACGATATAAAATTCTGTCTTGAACATGGGTTAGCCCCCTGTCACCTGGATGCCACCAAAAGAAGAGCGTTAATATTAAAGTCTTCCTCCTTTCATTTGGTTAATGGTATTCTGTTTCATCAAATTTTTTATGGCATACTGATGCCCTGTCTTGAGAAAGACGAAGCAGAAAAAGTCTTGCTAGAGTTGCATGCAGGAGAAGCTGGTGGGAATTTTGGTGGTGACACCATTGCCCATAAAGTTTTGAGAGTGGGTTATTACTGGCCCACAGTTTTTAGATATGCCCATGCCTTGTGTCGTAAGTGTATTATTTGTCAAAAAGCATCAGGGCGGTTACAGAAACTGGCCTTTCCTTTGCAGCCCATGTCAATGGACTCTCCTTTTCAATAGTGGGGATTTGATATCATAGGTCCAATCAATCTGCCATCCTTATAGCAACACACGTTTATCATAACAGCCACAGATTACTTCACCAGGTGGTCTGAAGCTGCCGCATTAAGAACTGTGAATACCAGTCAGGTAATTGCCTTTTTAAATTTGAATATTATTACTTGTTTTGGTATCCCTGACTGTTTAGTATTCGATAACGCTTCTTATTTTTCATCTCTTGAGATGAGCGAGTTCTCTTTAGAGAAAGGAATTAAATTGAAGTATTCCGCTAGCTATTACCCCTAGGGCAATGGATTGATAGAGTCAACAAATAAGAATATGATTAAAATTATCAAGAGAATGGTATCTGAGAATCACAAAAACTAGCATAATGCACTGTTAAACGCCATTTGGGATGATAGGGTAACACCAAAAACTGTTGTAGGTAACTCTCCTTTTTTTCTTGTCTACGAAAGAGAAGCAATTCTGCCACCACACATTCTTCTCCCCTCACTACAACTATCACAAAAAATTCAAGAAGAAGACTGTCCCCCTTTGGAAAACTGGATTAACGCTTTAATGAAACTAGAAGAAGTAAGAGCTCAAGCTAAACGTAAGTTAGATCAGCATCAACTAGTGGTTAAAAGCTGGTTTGATTCTAACTCTGCCACTGATAGAAACTTCGAAGTAGGTGATCTTGTCTTGAAATGGGACAAACCGCATGAGGGAAAGGGAGAGCATACGAAATTTCATAACTTATGGCTTTGACCATTTTTTATTGCTGAGAAATTGGGTCCCAGCTCTTTTCGATTGCAGAATCTAGAGGGACATCCTGACACCTATCCGGTGAATGGCCAAGCTCTGAAAATATATTTTGCTTGATGACAACCCTTTGTATACTATGTACATATTTTTGTTTTGTTTTCCTTTCTTTTACTATTCTGGCTTTGATTTTATTTTCCGTTCTGCTTATCAGTTTTGCTTTTGGAAATAAACACACCTGAATTTTGAACTATTCGGACAAGGCAAACAGAAAATTATTTCACTAAAATGACTGCTGAAAAATTGTATAAACATCAATTATATACTTCTGAAATTTATATCTATGTTGAGGAAAGACTATTGTTTGAAAGAAGTTAACTGATTTCGATCTGTGAGTAAAGCCTGTCACGATCATCTATTATCTTTTTACGTTGTCCCTATTCCTTAAGGGAATGACTCAGAAGATGTCTCCCTGCCTTAGAAGGTCGGTTCTGTAAACAAACCACCTCTTGATCTTAATGAAGGACAGTTCTAAAAAATCCTGTTGAGGTCTGTAAACAAATATNCTATGGGAAGTGCTTGTAAACCCGCCGGGATGTTGAACAGGCCTGCTAGCAGCGGGTAAATGCATGGATGACGCCAATACAACTTCGTCGGGGTACTGAATAGGCCTGCTGGCAGTGAAGCAATGTCAGGTATATGAAAATTCATAAATATGAAACCTCTTAACCTTAACATGTCCTTTATTCTGATTTGGAACTTGGCAGGATACAGATATCAGAGTGGGTTAAATGGAAACCCTATCGAGGCTATGGACGCCTGCTGGTAGCAGTGGCTCTGTCAACAATATTGGATATTTTATCTTTAATGTCGTGGCTCGCTTATCTTAAGACTGCTATCAATTTTCATCCTTTAAACACTGCTGGAATATTTGATCATTGATGATGTTTAAACAATTTTTTGGTTATTTCTGTGGAATTATTCCTGTTATCCTAATCTGAATTTGTTCTTTTGGTAGAGATAACTGCTTCTACCAGTGTGTCACCATTGTTGGCAGCCAATTCACTTTTTATACTGTCCTTATAAGCTGCCTACACCAGTGTTTTGCAACCCTTGATTTTCATCGCAATCTTTGAATAAAACGACACTATTATTTCGTGCATTTGCACACCTCCCTTTGTTCTTGTTTTCACGACTGCAAGCGTGAAAAMTTTGATTTCRAAGTCACATTAAAATCGTCACTGGATTATTATGGTCACTCTTGTCTATGTGTTCATTGCGTTTCCAATTTAATTATAGTCGCACAGTTGGCAAGGCTCCAAGATCTTTACTCATTTGGCATTCTTTAATTGTTAATATGACTTCGTTTTTATAAGACTGTGATGATATTCTTATGATCGAGTTTTTGATACATTGGTGTTTTGATGCTCTATAGTCTTTCATTGATCTCCTTGACACATTGGTTTCATGAAAACACATTGACGTTGTGGTTAGACCCTTGGTATAATCATTTCATACAACACATATTCGATATGATCGAACCCTTGGTGTTGATTTCAAATCATTGTTTTGTTTTTAAAACTATGCTAATACTATTGCTTGCGCAAATGTTTGGTCAACTTACCATAGATTTCTTTAATTGTTTGAATGGCATAGTTTTTAACATTTGCAATGGTGATTTGAATCTCTATATGCGTCGTCAGTTGTACATTGGGAAATGACTGTTTTGCATGAGCTGAGCTAGCTCCACCACCCTCGCACATTTGGGAATTAATGCCTCCCCCCTATCACAAGTCACCTCTGTTGATTTTCGGGGAAGTCTATCAGTTATTCAATCTTGCGAGTACCCTGTCCAAACCCTCGCCTGTTCACCCGGCTCACCGTGTGCTCCTGTCTATGGCACCAGTGATGCACATAGAGCCAAATGGTAGCCAAACACTCCTGTTGTTCGACAATGCCCGTGAAGATTTGGAAAATGGTGGCTGGCTTGTGTTTATCCAAAGGTTTGAAGGGTTCAACCTTTTGGTTTCCCAACAATTCACCCTCACCTTTGAAGGGTGTAGGGCTAAGGTCAGAGACATACAACTCGAGCTCAATGAGGAATTCTTAAGCTCGGCTACAGGACTACCAGCTACAGGTCAAAGATGGTTTAAAAATTCCAAAGTAGACGAGGTGTTGTGGCCTCTCCTTTTCACGTCAAGGAAGATTATTTCCTGTGATAGAGGTATGCCTATCACTACCCTCAAACCCAGGTGGCACGATCTTTTGGTAATCATTAAACAGTTTGTGACCTGCGAGGGTTGTTATGGCTTGGTATTTCTGTATCATCTCCGGTTGTTGATGAATTTTATAGGTTACCCTCTGAATATGCCGCATTATCTCTTGCGTAGTCTTTACAAGATGTCTTAAAGATTCAAGCGTGAAAAGGCTGATAGCAGCCTTTTCCATCACGGCTTGATCAAAGTTATTATCGTCCACCATTTGAGCCTTCATGGTGATAGTTGGAAAGCCTTCCTATATAGGAACGACTTTGCCACTCCCGAGTCTATCCAAGTGGACAAGGTTGTGGTTACAGAAACTGTGGTTGGGCCAGCCATGCCATTTCATATCCTTCTACCCCCTGTCAAACCCTCAGATTTCCCTGACATCGACCTACCCGATACCATAGCCAACCCGTGTTCTAAAGAAAAGACTGAGGCCGTAAAGAAGCCCATGAGAAAGAAAGGCAGAGGTGACATTGCTGTCAACAGTAAGGGGAAGAAAAATGCTCGATGGATATCAAGATGTGCTAGGAACAAACCCAAGCCAAACGTTGACCAGAAACCTATCGTCCTGAGTGAGGACTTGGACTCCAAAATTGAAGGATTCCTGACTGAGGAGTATCCCTATTCTCATGGCCTATGCTCTACGGAACCCTATGACTATGTCTCTAACTTACCTCCGTGCCTCAAAAACGACCCAAATTACCCGGGAATTAAGCTTTGCAATGAAACCCATGGTAACTTGAACAAACCCTCGGCTGTGATGTCGAAGCCCAACAAATCACCATGTATCCAATGTAATGCTTGGCTAGAGCGTTATTACACCAACATTCCCCTGTTACAATCAAAGATCAAATCGTTAGAGGAACGGGTGACAGTGCTGTCGAAGGAGAACGACAGGCTTCAAGCCAACGAAAAGAAACAAAAAACCACCAGTTCTATTGTCTTCAGAAATGTCGAAGCAACAACAGCCTTTGTCAATTAAAAATTATCATGACCAACTTGTTTTCTTACTGCCCCAGGTATTTGTTTTGACATCGATTTTGCTTTATGAGTTTGCTTGAATTAATATAACCGATTGGAGTTGTTTTCAATTAGCTCTGTTCGTTTTAATACATTCAAAATGATTCTGTTATAGTTTGATCATCAAAAACGATTTTGTTGTGGATCCTGTACAGTAGATTCATTTTGCTAAACTCAAATATAGCTATGATTTGGTTATGCGATTTTGTTGTGCTCAGCTTAGTATAAGCGATTGAGTTGTTTGTGATTCTGTTTGGTTTTCTTTGAAACAAGTCTATTTCATTTTGAATAAATATTCTCGTTTGGATTTTGATTACATTCGACCTGTGCGAAAGATCTATTTGCTAAAATCGTGTAGCTGTGTTGATTGATATGATTTAGCATATTGATTGTGTCGGCTCTAATATAGTTCAATTGATTTATTATGGTTTGATTTTGAAATGATTCCGTATGCTTGAATTAGCATGGTCTTTCATGTATGCAATGCATCAATATTAAAAGATTGGTTTTCCAAAATCTTGTGGTGATTGATACGATTTTTCATAACGATTGTGTCGGCCCCAAACTATTTTAATTCATTCCTATTTGATTTGATTTGCAAACGATTGTTGCGTGCCTTGAGTTAGCATAATTACTTGTATGAGTTGGATTGGTATCGAAGATAGATTTGATATTGCTCTGTTAGTTGTGATCTTGAAAAATGATTATGTCAAGCTCAGATTGACATATTTTGTCTCGATCGAATTCATATCAAAGACTTGGCTAAATAGATTATAGTCTATTTTGAAATTGGTTCAAGAGATGATTTCGTTGGTTCCCCAACTGTCAATCGATTCTGTCTGCTCCCAATTGGCAATAATAAATGTTTGACATTTTGCATATATTCCTATCATCGTTTAGTTAATAAACCACAATTTTGTTTGTTTCAATTTGCATACAAGTTTGATTTGTTGTGGTATGAATGATTCACTCTTTTTGGAATTATTAATTAAAGATTTGGTTTAATAAGTCGAATATAATTCTGTTAAGTTTTGGATTTATTTTAAAACGATTCTGTGCTCAAATTAGACCAGCTACAGAATCGCAAGATTTTGTAGCTAGTCTTAAAAATTAGATTTCTGTTAATTTTATCAATAAAACATTATCTAAACTTCTGTATTCTTGTCTACTTACAGGTACCTACGAATTTCATTGACAAATTGGACATGCTGTAGCAGTTTAGATATAGTTTTCAGTTGTTAGTCATAGGCAAAAATAGGGACTTGGGAGGTTATTCCCAGTTTTTTTGTAATTTTCTTTGATAACTACCACAAGGATGTTTTACCCTGTGGTCTTTAAATACTTGTCATTTTTTGTAATAGACCCATTATCATCACTGTTGGGAGAACCAGACTATGGATTTATAATAATACAGACTGGGATGAAAGTTGATGTCTTGTAACAACTTTTTCTTTCAATATATCAAACTTTTGTTTCAAGTTTTCTCCATATCAGTTTGCAATTAATTATCGACTACTTTAGCTATCGTAATTCGTTGCAGGTTGATGTGATTTGGTTTATATGTTGTCCATATCTGATCTCTCTTATTTAAAAAATACAACGATTACTCTATTTCAATTTAATGAATACATGTTTATCTTTTTCGTTAATTTAATTGTTTTGTACAAATTTTGCATAAGGATTTATCTGACTGCGATAATTTGTTAATTATAAGATTGCTGTAATTTTTTATGTCTTGTTTGTCCTGTCATTTATATTTGAAGAGCACAGCTGCTTCCTGCTTATGAGAAGCTTGTGGAGAATCATGTGTGGGTTTCCTCCCACCGAACAACTAAATCAACTATTGGATACAGGACAAACCTGAAGCGTTACTTCAGGTCAGTTTGCTATTTGTTATTTGATAAGTAATTTATTAGTGTCATATAAGTAGTTTATATAGATATATGTATAGTTCAGATTCATAGTTAGAATTATTATTTTAGTTGCTCCGCTTAGGTAGTTTTTTTTTTGTTTTACTTCTTCCTCATAAAATTATAAAAATCAAAAAACAATAGTTTCGCTGTCTTAGGACAGTTTACAAATGATTTTTGCAGGTTTTCATTTAAATCTGTAATCTGTAAA